>JADBJO010009710.1:10000-32500 GCA_016801955.1 Conus betulinus
CGAATGCTGCATTGTGGACCATTGTAAGGACCTATTAGAATGCTGCATTGTGGATCATTGTAAGGACCTATTACGAATGCTGCATTGTGGGTCATTGCAAGGACCTATTACGAGTGCTGCATTGTGGATCATTTGTAAGGACCTATTACGAGTGCCTATGAAGCCTCTGTCTGCCATTGACATTTCAATGTGAGGTGACTGCAAGCGGAGATAAACACGTTCTAAAGAGAATTATTAGTGAGTCCTCCGAACAACAGGGACAAACAAATTACAGGACAAAACACGACGCGGTTTGACCTCTTAGGTTTTCTCCGGGCAAGATAAAACAACATTCAGGACAATGAAAACGAAGAACAAGCCATCACTTATCCTCTCAAATTCGGCACAAGGTGAGCATAACGAGCAATTACTCATCTTCTGAAATTCGATGCAAGATGTTGTTTATCTTGCGTGAAGAAGATCTAAACGAGTCGTGCTTTGTCTTGTAATTTGTTTGTTCCTGTTGTTTGGCGGATTTACTAATAATTCTTTTTTTGAATTTGTTCCTCTGACTGGATTAAAGATATACCAGGTGTTGATAATTCAGCCTCCATTCCCGATTCCTTCGATCATTGACGGTTAAATGTAAATCAGGTGGGACAGTCAAAGAGACTGGGTTGAGAAAAGGGATTTGAACATCTTGACTTTTTTTTTTCCATAAGCCACAAAACAGTCACACATCAGTCATTATTAACAATCATTAACGATCATTAACAAAACAGTGAAAACTCATTCGATAAAAAACAGTTTGATCTCGGCTCCTTTTCACCATATGATTACGTCCAGTGCCTTGAGAGTACGCTCCTTTTGGAAGCTTCCAACTGGGGGACAAACTCGCAGAGTACGCTCCCTTTGGAAGCATCCAACCTGGGACAAACACGCATCTGTCTCCCTTTGGAAGCTTCCAACCTGGGACAAGCTCGTAATCGTCTCCCTTTGGAAGCTTCCAACCTGGGACAAGCTCGCAATCGTCTCCCTTTGGAAGCTTCCAACCTGGACAAGCTCGTAATCGTCTCCCTTTGGAAGCTTCCAACCTGGCACAAACCTGCAGTCGTCTCCCTTTGGAAGCTTCCAACCGGGGACAAACCCCCAATCGTCTCCCTTTAGAGGTTTCCAACCGAAGAGAAACCCGCGAACGTCTCCGTTTGGGAGCTTCCAACCTGGGGACAAACCCTCAATCGTCTCCCTTTAGAAGATTCCAACTGGGGACAAACCCGCAATCGTCTCCCTTCGGAAGCTTCCAACTGCGGACAAACCCGCAGTCGTCTCCCTTTGAAAGCTTCCAACCGAGGACAAACCCGCAATCGTCTCCCTTTGGAAGCTTCCAACTGGGGACAAACCCGCAATCGTCTCCCTTTGGAAGCTTCCAACCTGCGACAAGCTCGTAATCGTCTCCCTTTGGAAGCTTCCAACTGGGGACAAGCTCACAATCGTCTCCCTTTGGAAGCTTCCAACCTGGGACAAACTCGCAATCATCTGAGAGTAAGTTGTCCACGATTACCGGGGGGTGGGGGGGGGGGGGGGGGGGGACTCCCGGTATTATACTGTATTCCTATAATCCGTTCCCTCGTGGGTTCTTGCCGAGGATATGGTTACCCCCGAGTTTCATATAGAGGGGTATGAGTACATTTACCCTTAAATGGATATGGAACATTGGTAACAATGTGTGAACTGTACACTCCCTAGTTTCATCTAGAGGGGTATGAATACATCTACCCTGAAATGAATATGGAACACCAGTAACAATGTCTGAACTGTACAGAACGGTTGGTAACGCTGGAATGTTTGTCTAATACGTACAGCTGAACAAAGCATCGTCATTGATCAACATTTTAGACAGCTGTCTTGGAACGTAGACGACTCAAGAACAGCTGATCTAGGCACACTCGTTAATCAACATATCAGCAAGATGACGTGGAATGTAGACAACTCAAATACAGCTGAGCAAGGCACTGTCATTCATCAACATGTCAGTAAGAGGTCGTAGAATGGAGACAACTCAAATACAGCTGAGCAAGGCACAGTCATTATTCAGCACATTAGCAACTGTCGTGGAATGTAGACGACTCAGGAACAGCTGAACACGGCACAGTCATTAATCAACATATCAGCAAGCTGTCGTGGAATGGAGACAACTCAAATACAGCGGAGAGCAAGGCATCGTCATGAATCACAACATCAGCCAGATGGAGGTAGCACTCACGTCTGACAGCTGTCTTGGAACGGAGGTAGCACTCACATCTGAAAGCTGTCTTGGAACGGAGGTAGCACTCACATCTGAAAGCTGTCTTGGAACGGAGGTAGCACTCACATCTGAAAAGCTGTCTTGGAACGGAGGTAGCGTTCGCATCTGACAGCTGACGGCACTTATTAGCTCTGTAAAGGAAGTCATGTCTTCACTCTTCACACTGCTGGTCGGTCTGTCTGTCTGTCTGTCTGTCTGTCTGTCAGCAAGATTACGGAAAAATCATCCAACCTATCTTCATGAAACCGTACGAACCCATTCAATGTTGGTGCGCTAGAGCACCCGGACCAACGGAGTAGATCCGTTTGATCTTGACAGAGGTACTCACTTTCTCGTCGGCCTTTCTAGTTTGCTGGTTGCTTGTGTTTACCTCTTTTGTCTCTGACTGACAGAGGTACTCACTTTCCCGTCGGCCTTTCTAGTTTGCTGGTTGCTGCTTGTTGTTTACCTTTCTGTCTCTGACTCGAACCCAGAGTTCTGTGATTCTCAGTAAGCATGTGCTGCACAAACGCCGCCATAAGTCTCCAGATCAGGACAGCGCACGTGCACGCATTGACGTTCAGCACAGATAAACCAGGATGCTGATGGCGATGGTGAGGATTTTAGATAGAGCTGACACCAGTTGAACTGAAGGTGGTGTTCCTATCAGCGTGGATAACACGAATCACAGGGGAGAAGGGAGAAGTCACAACATGTGAGCACACGTTGATTCCAGTTTTAGTGCATATATACAACGTTAGGCACTTGCTGATTTCTGGTTTAAGATATCATAACATATGGGCACACATGTAAGTTCCAAGTCTAGGGCTGATCCCTCTCTCTTCACGCACGCACACACACACACACACACACACACACACACACACGCACACACACACACACGCACACATACACACACACACACAAATCCGCATGCACGCACGCACATGCGCGAGCGCACCTCTTTTCCCTCCTCTCACCCACTCCTTAACACTCGTGACCATACTTTAATATCAGCACTGGATTTTATACCTACAGCACAGTCCTACATGTTGATTCCCTCAGTAGATTCGGGCGCTTACAGCACATGGACACCTGTTGATTCCAGTGTAGGGCCAGATGTTCATAACATATAGCTACGTATTGATTTTACATGTGGAGTTTACATGCGGGCACACACATTGATTCCAGATTCTGGACAGACGCTCACATTAACAGACACATCCTGATTCTGAGCACACAAACTCATCCTAGCTTTGGGATGAACATTCACAACACACGTACACATGTTGACCGTGGGCACATAGACGAATTCCAGTTTTCGGATGGACGCTGCCAACAGAGACACAAACTGATTTCAGGCGTGCACACTAATTCCAGGTTTGGGACAGACACTCAACAGCACACAGGCACATACTGATTCTGGGCACAGATCCTGATACCAGCTGTAGGACGCACACCACAACAAACAAGCAGACGCTGACTTCAGGACTTCACACACATACTGATTAAAGCTTTGGCTCCGATAGTCTTTTAACACAAGCACAATCTGATTCCAAGGCGAAGATGCTGATTTCAAGTTTCAGACAGGGCACTTACAACATCCAGACACAAACTGATTCTAGGACATGTACAAATTCTATCTCTGGCACAGGCACTCACAGTCCGTGAAAACATGGGGATTCCAGAGCGAAGCAGTCGCATCTGTGTTGAGGTGGGTGACTTGCAGCATAGTGGAATCATGCTTTATCCTCCCGCCATCCTGTTCTGGCCAGGTGCCATCTTTCCCCGCTCCCTGCTGACATCACCTCATCTCGTGAGGTCACCTCGTCTTTCAGAACTGGAAGAGAGTCAAAAGGACAGTGGTCACAGCCAAAACAGCAAGCTGTAGACGTGCAGATACATCCAGAACGAATCCTGACGGCGAGAGAAGAAAGCTCCAGGCGTAGGCCTCCCTGCCATCAGTACATTCCAGCCAACGGCTACTAATTCATGATATAATCCATAGCTACTAAATTCATGATATAATCCATAGTGCCAGCTGTCATCCTTCATGCACACATATTTGCGTCATTCTTTTCAAGGATGAGAACTATGAAGAACTATGAACTACGCCTGAAATCAATTTGTGTCTGTATATTGTTCTCTGTGAAAAGAACTATGTCGGGGAAACTGAGAGAAACCTTCGAAAACGCTTGACAGAGCACGAAAGGGAATCATCACCAGTAGGCGCCCACCTACACGACCAGCAACATCAGTTCGATTATGAAAACATCAGCGTTCTCGACCGTGACAACAGATGGTTTCAGCGTGGGGTGAAGGAGGCTATACATATTGCCGCCAACAACCCCACACTCAACCGGGACCGGGGGCAGACACACCTTGCCATCGGTGTACAACACCCTCATTGTTCAGTCACATGACCAGGGTTCGACCCGTGGTCGTGTGCACTGAACTCCAGTTCACTCACTTGCAACACCACCGCTGAAGAAGACGGACGAAGGTCTGTCGAAGGCTCCAAGTAAGTCCTATTCCCAGCTGAGTGACCTGTCTAAATCTGGTAGTCGCAAAGTTTTTCAAGGATGGTTCCGGAAGATGTCTGTACCTACCTCTCTTTCTTCCTTTATTTTGGTTCTTTGATTTTTTGTCACATACGGAGAGAAAGTGTCACTATACCAAGCATTAGCACATCAAAATAAACCCTGACGCTCTGTTTTAAATGAAAAAAAACCTTGAAGTCAGCAAGAAAATGTCCATTAGTAGCAAAACAACAGACAGACTTGCATGGTACGCGAGAGTACCAACAAAAAGAAACGGGAAAAAAAGAGGAGGATGGAGGCCTCACCTGAGAGAGAGACACACAGAGAGAGAGAGAGAGAGAGAGAGAGAGAGAGAGAGAGAGAGAGAGAGAGAGAGAGAGATTATAGTACCAGACATCTCCGACACAGTTGTCACCCACCTAAGCAGCCCCCAGTCGCCCTTTCTTCCCCTTCCCCTAACATCTCCCTTCCCTCCTCTCTGCAAGTTAGACAACTCCAATTGCCATGCTGCTGGCGAGAATGCTGCGATTACAACAACGCTACCACAGCAGCCTGAAGATGGCGACTGACTTTGATGGAGTGTTCATCGCCACAGAGGCTGTACAGCAAACTCCTTGCAGTCAGAGGGCCACAGAGGCTGTACAGCAAACTCCTTGCAGTCAGAGGGCCACAGAGGCTGTACAGCAAACTCCTTGCAGTCAGAGGGCCACAGAGGCTGTACAGCAAACTCCTTGCAGTCAGAGGGCCACAGAGGCTGTACAGCAAACTCCTTGCAGTCAGAGGGCCACAGAGGCTGTACAGCAACCTACTTGCAGTCAAAGCCATAAAAGCCATACGGCAAACTACTTGCAGTCAGTTCACACAGGTCATCCGGCAAACTATGAAGCTTCAGGCCAACGTCCTCGCCACAGACACTGGAGCAAGGAAGCTGGTTGGCTCATCAACCTATGATCTCATCGAACAGCTACTGGACAGAGTGGAGAGTGCCCTTGTGGTGAGGGACCAATGACAACCGACCACATCCTTCAAGACTGTATCACGCATGCAGCATCCAGAAGGAAGTACTGGCCACACCGACAGCAGTGGAAACCAAGCTGTACGGCACCCTGGGAGAAACTGCGGTGGACGGCAGCCTTCATCGAGGACACCGGGCTGCTCATCTAACGGGAAGCGAACGAGGAATATCAAGAAGAAGAATCGAACAGCTATTGATGTCCGGTAAAGAAGCGCTCCAGAATGACAATCCTAAAAGCAACCGGGAGTTGCAGGTTTGAGTTCCACGTCAGTGCCAGAAATATGACAGAAGGGCATCTAGAAATGATAATGATAATGAATACTTATATAGCGCCTATTCTCGGCTAGAGGCCAAGCTCTAAGCGCTTTACAATCAACACTCGTTTACACAACGGGCTGCCTACCTGAGTAGTGCCGACTGAAGAGCTGCCAGCTGGCGCTTCATTCAGTCGTTTCCCGTGTCATCCAGTCTGTATCGTTCAATATCGATCACTCATTTTCCTTACTTCCTTCATTCTTTCCATTTCTCACTCAGGGTGCATGCTACGTGTAACGTGTCATCCATAGCAACGGCCAAACTGGCCTACTCTTCCGAATGTTGTGATGGGATTTTACGTGTGTGCAAGATGTTATGCGTGCGTTCACACACGGAACCTCGGTTTATAGTCTCATTCGAAGGACTGTCTGGGAAATGGAGTCAGATCCAATGTTAACTCCGAGGGAAAAATCCCCCTGTACCGAAACGCCCCGGCGGAGGTTCGAACCCGCAAGCCCAGGATCACCAAGATTGCGAGTCAGGCGCTCTACCAACTGAGCTATTCCGGCTCCAGGACCAGGATGTGGCCCGGCCCCCTTAGAGGGCCGAGTTCAGGACCAGGACACTTGCCAGAGGAGGTGTTCTTTTATGAAGACATACACACGGTTGTAATCAAGCTCTCCTCCTAGGTTCTTCCTTGTGACGGAAGGAAGCTATCTTTCAGTATAGGGTGGTGATCTACAGCGTCTTTATCAGCATACCTCAACACTCGCACTGCCTGCTGCTGAATTGACTGCCAGCAGTACTGCTACAAATAATAGTGTTCAGTATCCTAGGCCTATTCTATTTTACAGATGTCATAAAGTAATCGTTGGGTCTCGCTACTGTAAGCCTACTGTATGTTTTAACCACAGCTTCTTAGCCTAGTTTCTCTTTAGAAATTACGGCGCTGAATTTTTTTTTTTTCTGCTCTTTGACAACTGACCTTCATAAACATGAGCCAAAGTCTGGAAACGACAAACACGTCATGAAATCTTCAAGATGCAGCCTTGTGGATCTACATTACAAACCGAGAATATCTTACGTAGAGAAAGCTTTTCGAGGAAGAAAAAACATCAGTGTTATGACGTACAAAGTAAAAAATACGTCACACATCACGATTCGGATTGCTTTTAAGCGGCTGGAAGGCATAAAATGAGAAATCGCAATATGTATGGATATAAATTGCACAACACGCGTGACCCCCCCCCCCCCCCCCCCCCCCCCCCCCCCCGTCCCATGCGCCCATCTTCCCATCCGCTTTCTAACTCCTTTACATTGAAAGAAAAACACTATGGCCTCCTGTTAGCTGGACAGACAATTCCACGTTGGTTTCCATCATGAACGTGGGCAAAAAGTCGCCCAGAACGTTCACAATGAAAAGTTCGTCAGTAGGCTAGAAGTGTGGGCAAATTACGACCCATAACTTTGATGCTTTGATTGATTCTCTTAAAACCTGTCCATAAGAGCGCACCTTTACTGCTGCTATATGACGCAGTCACGATAAGGCTAAGGCTCTCTTACACCATACACACGCGCGCAAGCAAGCAAGCAAGCACGCACTTACACACACACACACACACACGCGCACGCACCCACGCACACACACACACACACACACACAAGGAGATGATCACTTCTTCTAGAGTACCAAGATCTAACTTCACAAGCGCTGTCTAAAAGCTTACGTTCCCCCTGCCCATCGTATCATCATCAACTTTGAAGCTGTTTTGCGTATTCCGAAGGCAATTTAAACCAAAAACTTCCCCCGTGTTGTTTATCATCTTTCACGCTACACGCGTGTATCAGCACTGGTCCGGTCAGTGGGCTGGACATCTACCTTGACGCTGAGTGCCATTCGTTCTTCTCTTGCTCCACTGATGTTGTTGACCAGTAGATCACTGACCAGCTGGACGTTGCTGTTTGCTGTCTGGGAGATACAGCCTCAGCTTGGTGGCAGTCCTATCCCCACACCACTGTAGATGAGATTGTTACACAAAACCTTACAATGAGCAGCAGCAAATGTCTTTTTTTCGTTTGTTTGTTTTAGCTAAGCGCACACGCGGAATTTGGAACACGCAATGTCTGATTAGCAAACTCGTTGCTTCAGCGCTGCCACAATCAGGTACATAGCCCACACCCAAGCTTCACGCCCACCGGTATGTCCACTACCTTCCAGTGACCAGAGTGGGCCATAGATCAACTGGTCATCAAGCGGGTCGGCCTTGTTGCCACAACACTGTCCTCAGAACACGCCGGTCATTTGAACTATTACAAAGTCCTCCCATCGGATTTGTGGCCATGGATCATCGTCAGAGTGGTCAGATATCCTGTCGCAACTGTGTGTCTATTCTGCGCTTAACTCTGTCGTTTCCTCTCTTTCTTTGCTGCTGTCTGATGAACGCACGCACGCATGCACACACGCTCTCTCTCTCTCTCTCTCTCTCTCTCTCTCTCTCTCTCTCTCTCTCTCTCTCTCTCTCTCTCTCTCTCTGCGTGCGCGTAAGTTTAAAGTCAGTTTCGATCAAAACTTTGTATCGCATCTCAGAATGAAAGCACTACAATACGTTTATCATGGCTTATGCAAAGCATTCTGATGTGATCTGTGATGATCCTGTCCCAGCTGAACTCATGCAGTTCTTGTCCTTGCAACCCTTATGGTCCACCTGCAGTTTCTGCAATGTTCAGATGAACCTCATGTCTCGGGCAGTAAGGGCAATGGCTTTTAGAGGATTAAACCATCGACCTTCAGTCTGTGTTGGCTTGCCTGCCCCTTCGCTCCCCCCTCTTCTCCCCAGTCCCCCCCCCCCCCCAACCCCCCCCGTCTCTCTGCACCCACCCACCCCTCCTCCTCCTATTCCAGGCAAACCCCTTCGCTCCCCCCCCCCCCCCTCCGCTCCCCCCCCCCCCCCCCCACCTCTCTCTGTGAGTGAGTGTGTGTGTGTGTGTGTGTGTGTGTGTGTGTGTGTGTGTGTGTGTGTGTGTGTGTGTGTGTCTGTCTGTCTTTCTCTCTGTCTCTGTCTCCCTCTCTCTCTCTCTCTCTCTCTCTCTGTCTCTGTCTGTCTGTCTGTCTGTCTGTCTGTCTCTCTCTCTCTCTCTCTCTGTGTGTGCGTGCGTGCGTGCGCGTGCGCGCGCGCGCGCGCGCGCGCGCGCGCGCGCAAATATGTGTGTGTGTGTGTGTGTGTGTGTGTGTGTGTGTGTGTGTCCGTTCATAAAATATATGTGACAGATCTTTCGATGAAAACCTACGCACTTAATGATGTGACAATCCACGCCTCTCCCCATCCACCTGAACGTCAGTCCAAATATGAGCGTTAGTCCACCTGAACGTCAGTCCAAATATGAGCGTTATTCCACCTGAATCTCAGTCCAAATATGAGCGTTATTCCACCTGAATGTCAGTCCAAATATGAGCGTTATTCCACCTGAATCTCAGTCCAAATATGAGCGTTATTCCACCTGAATGTCCGTCCAAATATGAGCCATTATTTCAGAATAGTTGGTAAAGGACTCTCACCGCAATTCAAACTGGTGTCGGTATGAGACAGAGAGTTGTAACAGTATTACAGAAATGGAGTGGAAAGGAGCTATTGACCTAGGTTCCTGAATGGAGGATACTGAGATACGAAATGAGGTGAAGTCCTAGGACAGTCGCCATCTTTATCAACCAGGCTGTGTGTTTCTGCTCTGCAGAATCGGGGTCCAGGACGGACGGATGGAAAATGTGTTGATGAGAGGAAAGAGAGCGAAGGGAGTGGGATTAGAGGGAGGTAACCACAAAAACTTTGATGCAGTATAGTGGAAAAGTATTCTCCCCTGATTACCCCCTCTCTCTCTCTCTCTCTCTCTCTCTCTCTCTCTCTCTCTCTCTCTCTCTCTCTCTCTGTGCGTGCGTGCGTGCGTGCGTTCATACGAGCGTGTGTGCGTGCGAGTGCGTGCGTGCGTGCGTCCGTGCGTCCGTGTTGCGCGCGTGTATGTGCGTGCGTGTGTGTGTGTGTGTGTGTGTAATTAATCTGTGGCCAGTTTGATTGATCTTGACAAAGGAAGATGTGCGTTCAATATCCATCGGATCACTGATGGTGAGGAAGTAAGCGTAAGAAAACAGCCAAGCGAACAGCGTTGCTCGTTTTCCATGTCACAGATCTTCACAACAACTACACCAATACGTCGTGAACTTTCTATTGATGCTAACATAATAGAAAGTAGGTGCTAGGCCTAATCGTAAGAACATTCTTCGTGTCTGTATTCAAGAAGATGAGAAAGCGTGTATGCCAATTAAAAAAAAAAAAAAAAAAAAAGAAAGAAAAAGAAAAAGAAAAGACGTCACATAATTTGAAAAGTACAATTTTGAGCGTGTGACGCATAAGACACTTTTTTTTTTTTTTTTTTTTTTTTTTTTTTTTACCTTGTGTTTATTCTGTGGAATGAGTGATAATCAGGTTTCCAGAAAGCCAGCTACACAAAAAAGTAGACAATTATGAAATAATTATTGTTACATAATGACTACTTATATAGCGCCTATTCTCGGCTAGAGACCAAGCTCTAAGCGCTTTACGATCAACACTCGTTTACACAACGGGCTGCCTACCTGGGTAGTGCCGACTGAAGAGCTGCCAGCTGGCGCTTCATTCAGTCGTTTCCCCGGGTCATCCAGTCCATGTCATTCCATATCGTTCACTCTCATTTCCTTACTTCCTTCATTCTTTCCATTTCTTACGCAGGGTGCATGCATGTGTAACGTGTCATCCATACCAACGGCCAAACTGGCCTTCTCTTCCGAAAGTTGGTGATGGGATTTTACGTGAGTGCAAGATGTTTTGCGTGCGTTCACACACGGAACGTCGTTTATAGTCTCATTCAAAGGACTGTCTGGGAAATGGAGTCAGAACCAATGTTAACTCCGAGGGAAAAATCCCCCTGTACTCTAACGACCCGGCAGAGATTCGAACCCGCAACTCCGGGATCACCAAGATTACGAGTCCGGCGCTCTACCAGCTGTGCTGTTCCGGCCCCAGAATTCACGTTAACGAAAAATATGAGCGAGTTCGGGTTGAGCCTCTTGCTGGACGGAGAGATGAGGCGCCTTACGACCTACACATACATCAAGACAAGATGAAAGAGGATCTGATTAATTTCAATCGTCTTTTTTTTTTTTTTTTTTTTTTCTCAGTTTTCTTTCATATTAGACCTATACGGGCATTTTTTTATAGATGTTGGTTCTCGTCCATTTTTTCTCTTGATTGAAGAACAGATTGAAAAATAACCTGCAATATATCCGTCAGCGCCCGTGAGGATGTGAACAATTTTGTGCACATTTGCGAAGAGGTTGGGTTTTCCTTTTCAAGTTTCCACCGCTTTCTAACAAAATAAAAATAACTTTTAGTCCATAAAATCTTGCCTGGAAAGAATCTCAGTTTTGGGAGTTTCATCGCATTAGAACTATTACGTCATTTTGAATGCGTCACGACAGGCACACCAAAACAAAATTGCGTTTTTTTTTCACATGCATGTGACCTGCTCTTTACTCTCAACTGGTTAACTTAGTTACTGTTACAAGATAGGACTGAATATTTGCCTGTGTTCCAATTGTTCTTCACTGAGAGCAAGATGGTTTTGCATTATTTACAACGCCTAGCGGCAAAGATAATTCTTCTCAGTATGGTGGCCGTAAAAGGTGAGTTATTCTTATAAATTATTGTGAGACCCAACCTCATAGTCTTATTTAGAGAACAGTATCTCGGCTAGGCGAAGTCCTCGGAGTTTAAATCTATCAGTGATACAGAATTAGACCTAGATTGTAGTTTATAGATTCCAGATGTCAAAAGACGGTTTTTTAGTCGGTGAAACAAATCATTTGACAGTAAAGAGCACATTCGGATCCAAAAAAAACAGCTTTTCCCCCAGTCTGTCTGTCTGGTCAGCCAGTTTATGAGTTACGGGAACATCATTCGGTAGCCTAAGCCTAGCCATTGTTGAAGAGAAAAAATCAGTGGCAACGGGAAATAGCAGAGTGTGGAATGACGGGCTATGAATGTGGTCATGAGCTGACTGACCTTGCATACCATGAATGTCTGAAAATGAAACGTGCCGACTTGGAAACGGCCGGTTTGGGTATGATCGAAGCAGCATAGATACTGGCCCAGTGTGATGAGACGTTTTGGAAAGAGAAAATTCATGTGGAAATATATCATGAAATTGGAACCTTTCGTGTTTCTTATTTCATTTTTTTTTTTTTTTTTTTTTTTTACCCTAAGACGATTTTCTGGAGGGGGGGGGGGGGGGGGGGGGTAGCTTTTTTTTTTTTTTTTTTTTTTTTTTTTTGCTGTCCCAACCTCAGCGCCACCTCAGAGGCAGTGCACCCACGCCGCTCATTCCGACACCCCGTCCACAGCCACAGCCCAGCCGGCCCCGCCGCAGCCCCGGCACCGGCAATCCATAGGGAGCAGTCAATGTCAAGTCGTCAAGAGGCAACCCACCGGAGGAGACTCTGCACTGCTGCCGAGTCACTTCAGTGGTGTTCAGTGGCGCCTGTTCTGATCTAACATACGCAGGACACCACCTACTAAGCCCCCTACTGACGACAATAATTGCTTAGTCGCGGGGCCGGCGTGAGTGAGCTCTCCCTCCGGAGGGCGCCACCACGTCCGTCCAACGACAGTCCCCCATGGACCCGCCGATACCGGTGACCCGGACGGAACCAAACCAAGGCCACAGACGTGGAGAGGACATCGAAATTGAGGTCACCATGAGAGCAGGGCATGAAGGGCCACAGAATTTGAGACTTTTTTTTTTTTTAATGCTGATCGATGAGAATGAGGATGATTAAGATGATGCTACGGATTTCCATTTCGGTCTGAGACTACATGACAGGGCTGTACTCTACGCTTCTTTTACTTACTTACTTATCCCTTTGTCCACGGTCCCGGGCGATCCGCTCCAGCTCCCCCCAGGAGCAGCCAGTCTGCCTGGCGTCTGCCTCACTCTACGCTTCCTTTCATAATATATCCCGGCGTCAACCAGGCCCGAGAGATACAGACACCTGCAGTATTGGTCAGGAAATTTGAGCAACACTCTCAGAAACGCATCCATTAAGTGGATGAAACTCGACTGTGTGGTCCCAGTCTTCCCAACTGAGCCCGCAGCAAACTCAACTCTGGGTAGGAGCCGGTCGGGGCAGAAAAAACCCACATGACTTCTGATGGGATTCGAACCCGCAACCTCCCAGCCGGGAGTCCGCGACGCTAACCACTTCGCCACGGCGGCTGGTGGGCTTAGCAACTTACTGACCTTTAATTATATCAGCTGTTACTGAATAGAAACACAGAGATACACACACACACACACACACACACACACACACACACACACACACACACACACACACACACGCACAACAACAACAGCAACAACATAAATTCAAGTGTCATCTTGATGACGGTAGTCCAACTGATTTTTGCTGAATGATGATTGAAATAGTACATTTTCAAATGATAGGCAATCCCCGAAAGTAGTTTTGGACAAGGTGTGGGGGGGGGGGGGGGGGGGGGGGGGGGGGGGGGGGGGGGGGGGGGGGGGGGGGGGGGAGGGGAGGGAATGACGCACAGAGCGATGTTTCCAATCCGCCAGGCTTGAACTTCCGCGCAGCTTTTTCTCAAAGACGTGCGTCTGTGGGAACACTGCATGGAGCGGCGACCCAAGGACGAAGCCATGGACATTTTGGAGCGGATCTTGGGTATGGATCTGGATCAAGAGTGGATCCAAGACCCACTTCGACCGAAGCGCGCGCGCGCGCACACACACACACACACACACACACACACACACACACACACACACACACACACACACACACACACATACACACGCGCGCACACACACAAATAAACATACACACACACTTGCACAGACACATTCCTTTGATAAACAGCATTTACAATGAGCGGGGTATTAAAGATTGAGGGGAAAAAAAACGGCGTTATCACTCCGTGTTGCAAAAACAATAACGATGATGTGTTGATTCCATTGATGTGATATCCACACAAACTATGGACTGGTAGATTTGTGTACTAATATTCCTCGTTTAAACTTAATAGCCAACATCATTTCATTCAGGTAAAAAAAAAAAAAAAAACGCGTTTTGAAAATAGTCAGATGCGTAACACATGCAACGCATGCAAAGAACGCAAAAATTGCAGAGTGAGAGTATATTCTTTTTATATTTACCAAGGCAATCCATGGCCGGTGGGATGTGTGTGTGTGTGTGTGTGTGTGTGTGTGTGTGTGTGTGTGTGTGTGTGTGTGTGTGAGAGAGAGAGAGAGAGAGAGAGAGAGAGAGAGAGAGAGAGAATATTCTTCAACTTTTCGTTCTGCGAGAAAGGAATGCATTAGACGCGAGAACACAAGAATTCTTGTCTTGATTTTCTTTGAGACAGAATCTTGGTTTGCATTCTGACTGAATTAGAATTTGGATGATATGTATATAGATGATATGCGGATGCAAGTGTATCCAATTATTAGCAGTCTCTTGATATTCCCCTTTACATAAATCCCACATGACCTCTCGAGACAGCTCTCTCCCATCTGTTACATCCATTCCTGAACATGTATTCAAGGTATAAACGGGGGGCCTACTCTGCAAACATGAAAGAGTGGTTTAAAAGCTGGATGTTTAAATCGAGAAAGTGCTTACATTCATAAGTATTTCTTTTTTTTTTTTTTTTAAAAACTATCATTCAGGCGAAGTATGTGAACTTAGCGGTTCCACTAACTTCCACAAATCGGTAGGAAAAGGTAAAAATCATAATTACTTTGAACTTTCTACCGAAGGTCATCACCTCAAACAGCAGTGGTGGCAGGCACTGCTGCAGGGAACCAGTCCAGGAACAAGGGACACTGGGAAAAAAAAAAAAAAAATCAACAGACTAAATGTATGGAAACTATCCTTGATATCTATCACTAAATTTCGTCTGAAAATAAAGCATATCAATAACAACCGTGGGAACACGATTGTAATCACATGCTGTTCGAAACTGCATTCTTTTCAGTGTGAGTTATTTTTTCATCCACTTGTTCAGGGACAGAAGGCGAGGTGCGGGCGTATCGTTGCCATCTTAAACCATCTCCAGATGATGAGTGAAATCATTCCACCGTATGAAAGCAGCTAAAAATTACTCTAAAACTCACATTAGAATGCATATGTATATCGACAGTTTAAAAGAAAGTGTCCAATTGCATTCATGTCTTTCAGGAAAGAGTTCTATAAGCACAATAACTACATTACATTATAAGCAACAACACATACATTACACTACATTACATTACACTACATTACATTACATTACACTACATTACACTACATTACATTACATTACAACAATACATTACATTACATACATTATAAGCACAATACATTACACTACATTACATTACATTACTACATTACATTACATTACACTACTTACACTACATTACATTACAGTTCTATAAGCAACAATACATTACACACATTACATATAAGCAACAATACATTACACTACATTACATACATTACATTACATTACATTACACTACTTACACTACATTACATTACATTACATTACATTACAGGAAATAGTTACACAGACTGCTGTCACTAACTCACAAACCTTTTCAACATAATTCACCACTAGTACGATGATACATGTCGGTTTTTTCGTAGTAGTAGTTGTTGTTTGTTGTTGTTGTTGTTGTTGTTTTTCAGTCCTGGAAGCTGACAGTCTGTCCAGCCACTTAGAGTGCGACGGCTTCCGAGACATGGAGACCACTACCTGCAACTGCTCTGTCACGGCCGAGAAGGGACACATCGTCAACAACTGTGACACTGCCAGGTACACACCGCCTACATCACGGCAGGGGACAAGCTGGACAGTGTCACGAGAGTTCCTTCCCCGGGGAAGAGGACGTCCTCTGCCTGTTGCTGTTACCAGGACATGCTGACTGGCCGGCTCTGGGACAAGGTTCCCACCATGTCGGGCACCACGTGCCGGACTCTGACCAGTGACCAGGGAAATCAGGTGCTGGAAGCCAAATTCGTGGCCAACCGAAGCCTCTTTGCCGGCACCACCATCTCCTGCGTCGTGCCATGTCTTGCGGTGAAAGACTATGTTCTCGTCAGTTTCATGGGTGAGTTGTCAGCTTTTGGTTCGGACACGTTTATTTCAAAAAGACAGGAAAACGTGTGTGTTTTTTTTTAACAACACAAACTCAGAACTGCTCGAATTAATCGAAACTCTGACAACACTGTGGTTTTTTGCCCTTCAACAATAAAGCAATGAACATTTACAAAAAGAAACACACACACAAACAATACCAGCATTTAACATGCAAGTGTCATCCACCATGCCAACTAATATATGGTGAAACAAAAACAAACTAAACAAAACAGTAGGTGAAAAGTGGAAGCAATAGATAAATAAGTGTAAATTGTTCCACGTCTGTAATGCAGTTGAAAATGCAAGTTTGTTTGCTTGGAGTTTTTTTTTTTTTTCTGTCTTTACCACACTGTAAGATTGTTAGTTCAGATAGGCTGTACCCACCGCCCAGAGATATACCACACTGTGACATTGTTAGTTCAGATACACCACCGCCCAGAGACAGAGACCACACTGTATGAGTGTTAGTTCAGATACACCCACCGCCCAGAGATAGACCACACAGTATGAGTGTCAGTTCAGATATACCCACCGCCCAGAGATAGATCACACTGTAACATTGTTAGTTCAGATATATCCACCGCCCAGAGATAGACCACACTGTAACATTGTTAGTTCAGATATATACCCACCGCCCAGAGATAGACCACACTGTAACATTGTTAGTTCAGATATACCCACCGCCCAGAGATAGACCACACTGTAACATTGTTGTTAGTTCAGATATACCACCGCCCACAGACAGACCACACTGTAACATTGTTAGTTCAGATATACCCACCGCCCCCAGATAGACCACACTGTGTAACATTGTTAGTTCAGATATACCCACCGCCCACAGATAGACCACACTGTAACATTGTTAGTTCAGATATACCCACCGCCCACAGACAGACCACACTGTAACATTGTTAGTTCAGATATACCCACCGCCCACAGACAGACCACACTGTAACATTGTTAGTTCAGATATACCCACCGCCCACAGACAGACCACACTGTAACATTGTTGTTAGTTCAGATATACCACCGCCCACAGACAGACACACACTGTAACATTGTTAGTTCAGATATACCCCACCGCCCAGAGACAGACCACACTGTAACACTGTTAGTTCAGATATACCCACCGCCCACAGATAGACCACACTGTAACATTGTTAGTTCAGATATACCCACCGCCCAGAGATAGACCACACTGTAACATTGTTAGTTCAGATATACCCACCGCCCAGAGATAGACCACACTGTAACATTGTTAGTTCAGATATACCCCACCACCCCCAGAGATAGACCACACTGTAACATTGTTAGTTCAGATATACCCACCGCCCACAGATAGACCACACTGTAACATTGTTAGTTCAGATATACCACCGCCCACAGATAGACCACACTGTAACATTGTTAGTTCAGATATACCCACCGCCCACAGATAGACCACACTGTAACATTGTTAGTTCAGATATACCCACCGCCCAGAGATAGACCACACTGTAACATTGTTAGTTCAGATATACCCACCGCCCACAGATAGACCACACTGTAACACTGTTAGTTCAGATATACCCACCGCCCAGAGACAGACCACACTGTAACACTGTTAGTTCAGATATACCCACCGCCCACAGACAGACCACACTGTAACATTGTTAGTTCAGATATACCCACCGCCCACAGATAGACCACACTGTAACACTGTTAGTTCAGATATACCCACCGCCCACAGATAGACCACACTGTAACACTGTTGTTAGTTCAGATATACCCACCGCCCACTGTTAGATCAGAGACCACACTGTAACACTGTTAGTTCAGATATACCCCACGCCCAGAGACAGACCACACTGTAACACTGTTAGTTCAGATATACCCACCGCCCACAGATAGACCACACTGTAACACTGTTAGTTCAGATATACCCACCGCCCACTGTAACACTGTTAGTTTCAGATATACCCACCGCCCAGTGCAGACCACACTGTAACATGTTAGTTCAGATATGCCCCCCGCCCAGTGATAGACAATCCCAGTGCAGACCGATCTTATTGCACTCCTCTCCTTGTTGTGTTTCTTTCTTCTTTTTTCGTTTGTTGGTTTGTTCTTTCTCAGAAGGGACAAGGCGGGCTGTTTGTTGTACTGTTTGTATAGTGGAAGGTGGGCTGTTACTTGTAATGTGTGTATGGTGGGAAGGTGGGCTGTTGTTCTGTATGTATGGTGGAAGGTGGGCTGTTTGTTGTACTGTTTGTATAGTGGAGGGTGGGCTGTTGGTTGTAATGTGTGTATGGTGGAAGGTGGGCTGTTGTACTGTATGTATGGTGGAAGGTGGGCTGTCTGTTGTACTGAGTGTATGGTGGAAGGTGGGCTGTTTGTTGTATCGTGTGTATGGTGGAAGGTGGGCTGTTTGTTATACTATGTGTATGATGGAAGGTGGGCTGTTAGTTGTACTGTGTGTATGATGAAAGGTAGGCTGTTGGTTGTAATGTGTGTATGGTGGAAGGTGGGCTGTTGTACTGTGTGTATGGTGGAAGGTGGGTTGCTAGTTGTACAGTGTGTATGGTCGAAGATGGGCTGTTGTACTGTGTGTATGATGGAAGGTAGGCTGTTGTACTGTGTGTATGGTGGAAGGTGGGCTGTTGTACTGTGTGTATGGTGGAAGGTGGACTGTTGATTGTACTGTGTGTGTGGTGGAAGGTGGGCTGTTTGTTGTACTGTGTGTTTGGCGGAAGGTGGGATGTTGGTTGTACTGTGTGTATGGTGAAAGGTGGGCTGTTGGTTGCACTGTGTGTATGGTGGAAGGTGGGCTGTTAGTTGTACTGTGTGTATGGTGGAAGGTGGGCTGTTTGTTGTACTGTGTATTTGGTGGAAGGTGGGATGTTGGTTGTACTGTGTGTATGATGGAAGGTGGGCTGTTGTAATGTGTGTATGGTGGAATGTGGGCTGTTAGGTATACTCTGTGTATGGTGGAAGATGGGCTGTTGTACTGTGTGAATGGTGGAAGGTGGGCTGTTGTACTGTGTGTATGGTGGAGGTGGGCTGTTAGTTGTATTGTGTGTATGGTGGAAGGTGGATTGTTGGTTGTACTGTGTGTATAGTGGAAGGTGGGCTGTTAGTTGTACTGTGTGTATGGTGGAAGGTGGGCTGTTGGTTGTACTGTGTGTATGGTGGAAAGTGGGCTGTTGGTTGTACTGTGTGTATGGTAGAAGGAGGGTTGTTAGTTGTACTGTGTGTAAAGTGGAAGGTGGGCTGTTATTAGTGTTAATTGTACTGTGTGTATGGTGGAAGGTGGGCTGGCTGTTATACTGTGTGTATGGTGGAAGGTGGGCTGTTAATTGTACTGTGTGTATGGTGGAATGTGGGCTGATTGTTCTACTGTGTGTATGGTGGAAAGTAGGCTGTTGTACTGTGTGTATGGTAGAAGGTGGGCTGTTGGTTGTACTGTGTGTATGGTGGAAGGTGGGCTGTTTGTTATACTGTGTGTGTATGGTGGAAGGTAGTCTGATGTATTGTGTGTATGGTGGAAGGTGGGCTGTTAGCTGTACTGTGTGTATGGTGGAAGGTGGCTGCTGTTGTTGTACTGTGTGTATGGTGGAAGGTGTTCTGTTGGTTGTACTGTGTGTATGGTGGAAGGTGGGCCGTTAGTTGTACTGTGTGTATGGTGGAAGGTGGGCTGTTAGATGGAAGGTGGGCTGTTGGTTGTACTGTGTGTATGGTGAAAGGTGGGCTGTTGGTTGTACTGTGTGTATGGTGGAAGGTGGGCTGTTAGTTGTACTGTGTGTATGGTGGAAGGGGAGGGAGAGAGGATAGGGGCTGAGACCAGCATAGAGATTGTAACCATGTAATTTTCTTTAGAAATGTGTGGATGCTGTTAGCAAGACCATTTACTTATATTTTCTTTTTTTACACACACACACACACACACACACACACACACACACACACACACTTTTTTTTTTTTACTTTTAACATGCGCGCTGGTGACCTACTCGTTTTTGAGTGAACCAGTATTTTAGGAAGAAGAAGAAGAAGAAGGACTCCTAGCCAATCATCTAGGAAATAACCGTGTTTCCACAAAGATTTTCTTCTTATTGTTACTCTTATTATTCTTTGGGCATTTTTTTTTTCTTATCTTTACGACACACAAATCGTGAGTTGACCCATAACGTTTCAGGCGGAGGTAGTGAGTTCCAGATCAGTTGAAAGTGATTACCGGAGGCGGAATTCAAGTATTTAGATGGAGATGTTCTGTTTAAGTTGCTCATGTTTCTTGCTATGCTACGCGCACGCACGGACGCACGCACACACGTATGCACACACGCACGCACGCACAATTCATACGTTCTGAGATTAGATTCTCAGGGAAAAAGAAGACAAATTTTGAAACATCTTGGATAGAAGACCCCCGGACCAGATCATGCAAGTATACACGCAAGCGCATACGCACGCACGTATGCACACACACACACACACACACACACACACACACACACACACACACACACACACACAGATCACACACACACACACACACACACACACACACACACACACACACACACAGAGGCACGCACGCACGTACGCATACACACGCTGTACAAATCTGCTCAAAGTGTTGGTAGTATTTCAACATCAGAAAGTCGACAAACTTTCTTTGCTTGACCTTTTCAAAACAAAAAAAAAAAAAAAAACACCCGCCATGAAGGACAGAGTGTCAGAGCCTGAACTTGACTTCAACAGACAGTTTGGTGCTGACAGTGTTGTTACTGGTGGTAGTGGCACAGTGTTGTCACTGTGTGTGGTGGTAGTGGCACAGTGTTGTCACTGTGTGTGGTGGTAGTGGCACAGTGTTGTCACTGTGTGTGGTGGTAGTGGCACAGTGTTGTCACTGTGTGTGGTGGTAGTGGCACAGTGGCACAGTGTGGTGGTGGCACAGTGCTGTGTGTGTGTGGTGGTAGTGGCACAGTGTTGTCACACTGTGTGTGGTGGTAGTGGCACAGTGTTGTCACTGTGTGTGGTGGGTAGTGGCACAGTGTTGTCACTGTGTGCGGTGGTAGTGGCACAGTGTTGTCACTGTGTGTGGTGGTAGTGGCACAGTGTTGTCACTGTGTGTGGTGGTAGTGGCACAGTGTGTCACTGTGGTGGTAGTGTGCACAGTGTTGTCACTGTGTGTGGTGGTAGTGGCACAGTGTTGTCACTGTGTGGTGGTAGTGGCACAGTGTTGTCACTGTGTGTGGTGGTAGTGGCACAGTGCTGTCACTGTGTGGTGGTAGTGGCACAGTGTTGTCACTGTGTGTGGTGGTAGTGGCACAGTGTTGTCACTGTTGTGTGTGGTAGTGGCACAGTGTTGTCACTGTTGGTGGTAGTGGCACAGTGCTGTCACTGTTGGTGGTAGTGGCACAGCGTTGTCACTGTGTGTGGTGTGGCACAGTGCTGTCACTGTTGGTGGTAGTGGCACAGTGTTGTCACTGTGTTGGTGGTAGTGGCACAGTGCTGTCACTGTTGGTGGTAGTGGCGGATTTTTCATTTGGTGGGATAGCGGTCAGGTTTGCCACGTTGTATGGTGATGACGGTCTGGTTATTGTGTGTGAGAGTGGCATATTTTCGTCTCTTTGTAAAGTGATGGTGACAGCTTTCTCAGTTTGTATGGTGGTAGGGGTGATAGTGCGCATAGTGACGGTTACAGGTCTGTCCCTTTGTAAGGTGATGTTGACAGCTTTGTCAGTTTGTATGGTGGTAGGGGATGGTAGTGTATAACAGCGATTACAGTTTTTTGTTTTGTCACTTTGTAAGGTAGTGTTGACAGTTTTTGTCACTTTGTATGGTGATAGGGGATGGAAGTGTATAGTAGCGGCTACAGTTGATTACATGTACGGTAGGGGTGACCGTTTTGTCGGTTTGTATTGTAGAGGCCACATTTTTGTCATTGTACTCCCTGTTCTTACAGAACAGGGAGTACTTTAGAATGGGAACGAAGAAACGTTGTCTGTGTGCCTGTCTGTCTGTCTGTCTGTCCGTGGTCAAAATGTGTTCCACTCGCTCCAGACAAAACTTCCGGGTCGATCTTTCTGAAAATGTATAGGTATGTTCATTATGGGTCACGGATGATGCCCAATGTTTTATTTTATCAGAATAGCCGTTACTAACGGCTACAACGGCCCCGAACGGTTTTTTCTTCTTTATGGAATATCTCAGAAAGTA
>JADBJO010009710.1:37500-52500 GCA_016801955.1 Conus betulinus
CGTCAACATCAAGACGTCAGCGCCGAAGACAGCAGCCCAAGGAACAAAGCCAGCAGCCCAAGGAACAAAGCCAGAAGCCCAAGGAACAAAGCCAGAAGCCCAAGGAACAAAGCCAGAAGCCCATGAGACAAAGCCAGCAGCCCAAGGACCAAAGCCAGCAGCCGAAAGTCCCATACCCAACCACAAAAATGTTACAGAAAAAGCTGGTGAGGACCATACGGACGTGGATTTCAAGGAGGTTGGTCTTTTACCTACGATGCTAAACAGCATGAAAAGATACAGTTTAGATCCTTCTGAGAGACTCGATACATCAACTGTGGACTCCATAGAACACTAAACTGGCAGTCATTCTTTTCTAGCGTCCTGATGTCAACAAATGGGAAGCCATCGTGGGGAGACTCAATACATCAACTACGGACTCAACAGAATCCTAAACTGGCAGTTATTCTTTTCTAGCATGCTGATGTCAACAAATGGGAAGCTCTGGTTGTGGGAAAATGCACGGACGTTTTCTTCAGAAACATGACCGTGGAATGACAGCCAGAACAATTGTTTTGCAAGGTGCCAAGAACTACTCCCCAGGGAAATTGTGTATGAATGAAATATTCAATTGTCTTTGTTGTTGGAAAGAGATTATGTATGAATGAAATATTTAACTGTCTTTGTTGTTGGAACAAGATTTAGTTAATAAACTTGTACTTTGATTGGAGATGACAATTCACGCGACAAACAACTGCATAACGATCTTCGTTTTTTTGTTTGTTTGTTTTTTTTTTAACAAGCATATATTCAAGCAAGCGACCATATCAGTGATTTTCTCCATGACAAGGAAACCAGTACGAACTATGCACACATGGGCTTGTGGTTTGAGTGTGAATACACTGAATGCGTAGCTGTCGTGCGCATCATCATTTTCCGGCCACTCGTCTTCTCAGGTCAGTCTCACATCGGAGGATGTCGTACAAAGGATAGTCGTCAAACAACTCCAAAGTCCTGTGAACTAGAATGTATGTCAACCAGCCAGACTTCTTCTTTTTTATCATTCTGACCTTTTGTTACCACAAACATTATCAAAAAATTCCCGTTTCTAATTTTTTTTCCCCCCCCATAAACTTCAAAACCGCCATCGTGAACCCATACTACATATTTCCCACATGGCTTAGAACGACCTGAAAACGACAGACCAATCTCACCTGAAAACTACAGACCAATCTCAAGCCTTCCATTTCGTGTCAAATCTTCTTTGAACCCTTCCCACACTTGCTTTTCTACCCGGACACTCTTCACAATGACAAAATATCCATGCTGCTCCTGTTGGACCTATCTTGGACGCAACAAACCATCAAATGCTCCTCTCCGATCTAGAAAACAACTTTTAGATTGTAGAAGCTCTGTTCCCCGATGCTTTTCTTTTTATCTTTCAGATATCAAAAACAAACAGAGCAGGCTTAGCCTTGAAACAGTGACAAGCTCTCTCTCTCTCTCTCTCTCTCTCTCTCTCTCTCTCTCTCTCTCTCTCTCTCTCTCTCTCTCTCTCTCTCTCCCCTTCAAATACATATTCCCCCTCAAATGAAGTTTAATTTGTTACGAGTTGATATGCCTTTTTGGTTAGCTGGGCTATCGGCAATTTCTTTTTCAATTTCCATGCATCTTTCATGAAATTTATTGATATACGCCCCCCTCTGCACCCCATGTTCACCCTATCTGCCCCCCTCCCACATCTCTCTCTCTCTCTCTCTCTCTCTCTCTCTCTCTCTCTCTCTCTCTCTCTCTTACTTCAGGCAGCAGTAATATCTGACATTATGACAAACATCTCCTTTTTTTTTTTTTCGTTCTGAAATGTGATTGAATGTTAACGATAGAAGAATGTCTAAATTTTCACATACAGTTTTATTTCTTTTCTTATCTTTTATGGTTTTGAGAGATTTTGATCCAAAGCGGAGTATCAGCTGTCAGATTTAGACATCAGGTGAGCGATTTTTTCGAAGTACTCGCCTCCGTTTACACCTTCGTAGGCCTAGAAAAAAGCACTTTTCGATCAGTCGTAGTTAAAAGACATTACAGCTACGAACGATAACTCTTCCTGATGTGTGTTGCAGGTGTTGTGGCTAACCCTTGGAACATTTTTAGCTTATATTTGATCAACATCAACAATAGTATTGTGAGAATGCCTAGGGTACTGATCGGGAAAAGGGTGCGAAAATGTTAGAAAGAGGCGATTTTACGGCAGCCCGAGTGTAAAGAAAGCACGTGTCGAGTCAACTTTGACACGAGTGGCTGCTGTATCATGCTGAACAGAAGAGCAAGTCTGTTGATTGCTATACTTAAAATACCAAATGAATCTCTCAATAGTGAAATTTGGAAGTACTATCCTAAAAGAAAAAACTGAAAGTAGTAAATACATGGACTGACAGTAGTAAATACAGCTGTTTGGACTGACAGCAGTAAATACAGCTGTTTGGACTGACAGCAGTAAATACAGCTGTTTGGACTGACAGCAGTAAATACAGCTGTTTGGGCTGACAGCAGTAAATACAGCTGTTTGGACTGACAGCAGTCAATACAGTGACAGCAAATACAGCTGTTTGTTTGTTTGGACTGACAGCAGTAAATACAGCTGTTTGGGCTGACAGCAGTAAATACAGCTGTTTGGACTGACAGCAGTAAATACAGCTGTTTGGGCTAACAGCAGTAAATACAGCTGTTTGGGCTGACAGCAGCAGTAAATACAGCTGTTTGGGCTGACACAGTAAATACAGCTGTAACAGCAGTAAATACAGCTGTTTTGGACTAACAGCTGTTAAATACAGCTGTTTGGACTAACAGCAGTAAATACAGCTGTTTCATTAGCAATCTGTGTTTTTAATGATGGAGCGAAACATTATTATGCAAAAGTGATGAAGAAATTAAACACTGAGGTGGGACTTCACGCTCAGACATGCTTTGAGGACATTTGCTGTGCACGCATTGTAGACTTTGAGGACATTGACTGTGCACGCATTGTAGACTCTGAGGACATTGTGCACGCACTGTAGACTCTGAGGACATTGACTGTGCACGCACTGTAGACTCTGAGGACACTGACTGTGCACGCACTGTAGACTCTGAGGACATTGACTGTGCACGCACTGTAGACTCTGAGGACATTGACTGTGCAGGCATTGTAGACTCTGAGGACATTGACTGTGCACGCACTATAGACTCAGCATATTGACTGTGCACGCACTGTAGACTCAGCATATTGACTGTGCACACACTGTAGACTCGGCACATTGACTGTGCACGCACTGTAGACTCTTATTGTGAAGGCAAAACAACTTCACGTGAAGTCAGAATTTCCCCGGGGAGGAATAGAAAATCTACAGACGAGCAGCAGACTGAGAAAAAGGAGTAACCTTATCAACCTGGTGCCTACTAGGACTTCATCTGTCGGAGAAGACGCAGAGTTTTTTACCTTTTGACGGTAGAAAAGGTCGCGAAATTTCAACGTTTTTCGCATATTTCCAAAGATATCTCAAAAGCTATCAAAGATATCTCTCTGAAATTTTGCACACTTACTTTCCATAAACTGTGTGGTCAGCTGAACAGAGGTCCTAGTCTATATAAGCTGATTTGGACAAAATCTCTCGGAATACGAAATTCTATTTTTTTTTTTTTTTTTTTTTTGGATCTATTTTATTGATCATCGGACGGGCTTGGAGAAGTCATTTTTTCAGCAAAACAACCTCGAGTTTGGTTAAGCTTGCAGAGCAACTAGTTGAGTTGGAATGTGCTGCATCCCTAATACTTCACGTCAATACTTTAGTAAGAATGTTTGGGAAAACCAGACGACGTGGTTTTAAACCGGACTGTACTTTATAATTCAAGTCTTTATTTTGTGGGTGTACTCGTGAATGTAATGTCAGTGTAATACATTCTCTTTAAAGTTCAGGGTCTTAGCTAATTTTAGCCCCCCCCCCCCCCCCCCCCCCCCCCAAAATGTAAACATAACCGTATTTAAATGATATATCACCAAATTTTTATGATAAATTACCACGACGTACTACTTCTAACCATTTTGCATGCTTTTACGTATGTTCCTTTACTTCATTTGGTATTAATGAACAGGCATAGGGAGTGGCCTGAATGAAAAAAAAAAATCAGCTATGAATATTACACTTGTAAACAAAGAATTCGTCTCTCTCTCTCTCTCTCTCTCTCTCTCTGTACGAATTTTATTCTTTTTCTTACTAGCTTTCTTTTCTTTTTTTTTTATTCTTCTCCTTCTATATGTTACCTTCCACCCCGACCCCCCCCCCCCCCCTCCCTCCCCCCTTTACATGTCCGCCTACTAGCTATGCAAAGCGAGTTAGTGCGTGATGGTGGTTGCATTTCTGAGGCTTAAAGTGATGGATCACTGAATGGTGTAGTAGATGTTCAATCCGTCATCAACGTCACGCGGACTGTCAAGACACAAAAGGATGATGGAAGTAGGGGTAGATGGAAGGGGGGAATGAAAGAGAAGTGGCTGCTGTGGGGGTGGGGAGATGGGGGGTGGGGGGTGGACACAAAAGCGGTCAGTGGGTCGTAGGAAAGAAATCGTTAACGACAATGGAGGGTGTGGGGGACGATGCATCAACTGAGAAGATGGGAAAGGAAACTAAAGGTTAGAGATGTACTCGCGGGCGCGCATTCACACACACACACACACACACACACACACACACACACACACACATATATATATATATATATATATATATATATATATATATATATATATATATGCACATATCACACACAGGCATACATACCTCTCTCTCGATATATATATGTATGTGTATATATATATATATATAGAGAGAGAGAGAGAGAGAGAGAGATAGACAGAGATAGATAGATATAAAATAAATCCAAGGATAAATAACCGAGCACCATTCCAGCAACTTACAGAGCAGCTTGGTGTTACAATAACTGCAAGAAATATTCAGTTATAAATAAAGCTTGCTCTTATGTTTTAGATTGAAGAAATAGGGGGAGATAAGCATTCATGTCTGCAGTGGTAGATAATTCTGCCTGACTAGCAGTATGTGCTTGAGTAGGTGAATGGGGAATAATAAATGCTTCTCTAAATGAGCCTTCAGCAAGCTTATAGTCTCCACGGGGGAGACAATCTCCAATGGGAGGAAACTCACTAACATATAACTCCTGGTCAGATACCGGTATTTCGAAACCTGATTGTTTCTGCCCCCTGTTTCTTCGATCTAAAACATAAGAGCAAGTTTTGTTTATAATTGAATATATATATATATATATATATATATATATATATATATATATATATATATATATATATATATCACAAATAAAACTAGAGAGCCAGCGAGAACTCCAAAAACGCTCAACCGGGAAGGGAGCGACATAAGTTTAAAAATGTGATTAAAAAAGAGATTAAAAAAACACCAACAAGCTTGTTTCCAGCTCTCTGCTCTCTTCAGGGTGTTCCTGAACACCCTGAAGAGAGCAGAGAGCTGGAAACAAGCTTGTTGGTGTTTTTTTAATCTCTTTTTTAATCACATTTTTAAACTTTTATATATATATATATATATATATATATATATATATATATATTAGAAAAGTAGTTAGACTCAGAATCAAAAACTTACTTGGAGAATATTTCGACAGGGTCGTCCTGTCTTCTTCAGCTCACTGTTGCTGTTGTGGCAGCGAGGCCTGGTGGGGGCGACTTTGTTTTGGGTGAACAGTTGTCAGGATCTGATTGTAGATGGGGGGAAGTTCAAAACCTTGATTTCTGTTCAGGCTGGGGCGTCTGTTCTTGATTTCTTTTTAACCTTTCTTTTCGTGAGGAAGGGCTCTGTAGATAAGATCTTGGTTTCTTGGGGGCTGAAACTGTGGCCTGTGGGTGGTAGGTGTGCATGTATGGCAGAAGTAGATCGGTTTTGGTGTTCCTGTAGACGGGTGGTGAGTGGTCTTGCTGTCTCGCCAATGTAGGTATTGGCACAGTCTTGACAACCTACAGTACACCACACTGCTTAAGGGGGTCCATTTCTCTTTGACATGGGTCAGTGGCTGGGCGTAGGGAGTTGTTGGGTTTGTGAAACACTTTGCATCCATGTTGTTGGAAGGTCCTGGCTAGACGCTCTGAAACTCCTTTAATGTAAGGGATCCACACTTTCACACTGTCCGTATCTGTAGAAGAAGGTGGGGAACTCGAGGGTTGTCCCACATCCATGCAGGGTATCCATTAGCGGAAAGGGCAGTCTTGATGTGTTCTTCTTTCAGCTCTTCCTCCTTAGCGG
This sequence comes from Conus betulinus, assembly GCA_016801955.1. Lineage (NCBI taxonomy): Eukaryota > Metazoa > Mollusca > Gastropoda > Neogastropoda > Conidae > Conus > Conus betulinus. Next base: position 43,800 of record JADBJO010009710.1, read on the forward strand.
AACACAGTACAGAGGCTCTCTGCATGAGGGGGTTGACAACAGATCTCTTGTGCTGGAGGGGGGGTGGTTAGAGTGAAAGTTCAGATATTGGTCAGTGTGGGTGGGTTTCCTATAAACGGTGGTCTCCACCCTGTCGTCATGGGTTCGGGTGATGAGAGTGTCCAGGAACGGGATCTTCCTTTCTGATTCAGTTTCCGAGGTGAATTATCATCGATGGAATTCAGGTGAGTGGTATATAGTATATTTTTTTGTGCGTGTGGGTCAGTTTCATTCGTTTCACGTGCTATCTGTGGTTCTCGGGTTGGAAAATGATTTCCATTTCTGACTCTGTTATGTTGTGTGTGTTTATGTTTCTGTTATGTTGGTGTGTTTGTGTTTCTGTTATGTTTGTGTGTTTGTGTTTCTGTTATGTTGGTGTGTTTATGTTTCTGTTATGATGGTGTGTTTGTGTTTCTGTTATGTTTGTGTGTTTGTGTTTCTGTTATGTTAGTGTGTTTATGTTTCTGTTATGTTGGTGTGTTTGTGTTTCTGTTATGTTTGTGTTTCTGTTATGTTGGTGTGTTTGTGTTTCTGTTATGTTGGTGTGTTTGTGTTTCTGTTATGTTTGTGTGTTTATTGGCGAATTTCAAGGCTTTTGTGTGAGCAGTTCTTCATCTATGGATGAATAGAAGTCCGCTAAGTCAAAAACACCATCAAACTATCATAGTCATGTATGCCCAATTGATTCATCCAACAAAATGAAAAGCAACACAGCAAAGAAGGGTGATGAAAGGATATCTTGCAATTGCACTAAAAAAAAAAAGAACAGTGCCCCCTAAGCAACAAATGCCTTTACAATAATATTGTATACCAAGCTACTGTAACGTCAGAAAATGAACAAGAAACATATATAGGGATTACTGAAAACCACTTTAAAACTAGATACGCAAACCACCAACAGTCATTCAACAAAGAAAAAATGCACAAACCAAATGGAACTGAGTAATACATTTGGAGACTTAAAGATAAAAAAATAAAATAAACTACAGCATATCATGGAAAATCATAAAAAGACCAACACCGTACAACAATTTTTTTTTTAAATGCAACTTATGTTCCACAGAAAAAAAAGGTTAATACTATGTAAACCCTATTTAGCAACTTTGAACACAAAAGTAGAAATAGTAAATAACTGCAGGCATAAATGGAAATTTTTGTCAGCGAATTCCCCCTGAACAGACCACAGCAAGCAACCCGAGAACCACAGACAGCACGTGCAATGAATGTTAGTTGACCCACACGCACAAAAATGAAATCAGGACCCGCACGCTATATAACACCGATAGCGCGCCCCCAAAAACATCCTGAAGAGAGCAAAAGCTTGAAACAAGCTTGTAGAGAAAATTTTTTACTTCTACATTTTAATAACTCATTTTAACAGATGTTGCTACCCAGGTGGTTGAGCTCTTTTAAAATCTCGAAAGGCACAAGGCACATTAATATATATATATATATATATATATATATATATATATATATATATATGTGTGTGTGTGTGTGTGTGTGTAACTAGGTAAACTTACTGATGGGACGGACAGGTAGGTAGACTGAGAGGCATATGTGTAGACAGATAGATATATATAGTCAGAAATGTTGACAGCTGTACATATGACGCGCGCGCGCGCGCGCGCGCGTGTGTGTGTGTGTGTGTGTGTGTGTGTGTGAATTGTTAAACTTGTAAAGCGCCCTGTAGCCTACGTTGTTAGGATGGGCGCTTTAGAAATTGTCCTCATTATTATCATTATCATTAGTAATATAAGTTCTTACAGTTATGTAATATTCATTTACTTTTATTTACATGGAAGGGAGATTTCCACGCGGCGTAGACCTGTGCAACATGCACTATCCACATCACAAATTGAAAATCGTTCACCACCACATCTCTCTCTCTCTCTCTCTCTCTCTCTCTCTCTCTCTCTCTCTCTCTCTCTCTCTCTCTCTCTCTCGAACACAATACTTGGAGAAGACATGGAATACACATACGCGCGCGCGCGCGCGCGTGCACGCACGCACACACACACACACACACACACACACACACACACACACACACACACACACACACACACATGCACGCACGCACGCACGTACGACCACGCACACGCACGCGCGGACGCGCGCACAGAGAGAGAGAGAGAGAGAGAGATGATGGATGTGGCAGGTGAGACTGCCGTCAGCTGTGATGACAAATTGCCACTTGTTTTTTGCTGACCGTCATTGTTGTCACCTACACCCTGCAACTTCTTCTTCCCAGCCCCCTTCACCCCCCACTCCCTTCCTCCTGTCTTTACACACACACACACACACACACACTCACACACACACACATACACACACACACACACACACACACACACACACACACACACACACACACACCCACCCTTGCCTCTTCCTCGCCGTCGCCCCTCCTCTGTCCGCTTGCATGTTCTTTCTTTTTTGTTGTTTGTTGTAGGTTTGTTTGTTTGCTTCGTGTGTGTGTGTGGTTGGGGGGGGGGGGGGGGGGGGGGGGGGGACTGCAATCCCATCATTTTGTGTGTAGCCCATGCCCTCAGGCTAACTTGCATTGTGTGGCTTTCTCGAATTCATCTTCATGACAATGTGAGTATGTAACATTAGCGGCCTCAAACAGTGCCATTGAACTGTCTTCCAGCTGTAACGTTAGCGGCCTCAAACAGTGCCATTGAACTGTCTTCCAGCTGTAACGTTAGCGGCCTCAAACAGTGTCATTGAACTGTCTTCCACCTGTAACATGAGCGGCCTCAAACAGTGCCGTTGAACTGTCTTCCAGCTGTAACATTAGCGGCCTGAAACAGTGCCATTGAGCCGCCTTCCAGCTGTAACATTAGCGGCCTCAACAGTGACATTGAGCTGTCTTCCAGCTGTAACATTAGCGGCCTGAAAACAGTGCCATTGAGCCGCCTTCCAGCTGTAACATTAGCGGCCTCAAACAGTGCCGCTGAACTGTCTTCCAGCTGTAACATTAGCGGCCTGAAACAGTGCCATTGAACTGTCTTCCAGCTGTAACATTAGCGGCCTCAACAGTGCCATTGAGCTGTCTTCCAGCTGTAACATTAGCGGCCTCAACAGTGCCATTGAGCTGTCTTCCAGCTGTAACATTAGCGGCCTGAAACAGTGCCGTTGAACTGTCTTCCAGCTGTAACATTAGCAGCCTCATCTTCCAGCTGTAACATGAGCGGCCTGAAACAGTGCCATTGAACTGTCTTCCAACTGCCGGTAGGTGATGCACAAGCAAAAGATGGCGTGACTCGAGGGGGGTGACAAAAGCAAGGGTAGGTCTGGTCTACGTTTATGCTTTGGAGTGAGAACAGAGACACACGCAACGTTAGAGAACTATGGATAATTAATCTTTATGTATTTTAGGCCAAGGCCCTTTAGAACGGGGTGTTTATAAAGCATACAAAGTTATCACCTCCGACTTGGGCATTGTTTGCATCATTACTACGAATCGTAACATAAAGCAAGAGTCACACAAAGGTAAGATGATGAGCAAAAATCACAGAGGTTTGGAACTGAACGTAACGTGGTTCATTCGTTGAAAACTCATGACAGAGGTTTGGAAATGAGCGTAACGTGGTTGATTCGTTGAAAACTGTGGACGCCATAAGGCAGAGATGGTGCAGACACAGCAGTAGGGCAGACAGAAAAACGTGAATGAAGCCGGCATAGTGTGCCGTGAATCACACGAACAAGAAAGGTCACTCTTGCTCCCATGAGGAGAGAATTCCACGCCGACAACTTCAAACGAATGCGGCGCACAGCACCCATTCGCCTGGCACAAATGCCAGAACAAAGAAAGTGACAACTCTCCAACGATAGTCCAATCATGCCCATATACCCAGCGCCTGACACCGATACACAACGACAAGGGAAGAAATGAGCGAACACAAACTGACTCGTATTCAGGACTGGAATAGTCTTTTGTACTTCGACATTGTCAAATAGGACAGACAGCAGAACAGGGGCAAGTAACTCGATCAACACTCTGTAGGCACTAAGTACAACAAACTAAAGACGATATATGAGCGAGCGCAGACCCGCGTCCGCCAGGGCCATACGACTTGTACATCCAGCCTTTGAGTCAGTTTACGGCTCTCCTAAGGATAAGTCATGTCCGCATGCAGCGAACGCGCCGCTGCTCATGACGTAAAAGGCGTAGCTATGGTCTGGAGGCCTCACACAAACACTGAAAAATCTTCATGCACAGCACAGGATGCGATTTCAAACGATAACACTCACATCCAGGGCGATGGTGACTATTCCGACAGACTCGGAGTACGGTGCTTACGCAGATTTTCTCCTGCAGAAAGAAAGAAAATCATTCTTAACCTGCACTTGTTTTCCCACGCTACTTAATTGTTCAGCATTATATTGTTTGGTCAATCAGTGGGTGATTGCATCTCTTAGGAGGTCCAAGTAAAGGTTGTTCTTAACAATTCTTAGCCGCTGACAATGCTTGGGTTATTGAACAGCAGAGCTGACCACTCGGACTTCCATATCTTTTGATCTCCCTTGTATTCTTAAACGGATCCTCAAGCATTGGCTCAAAGATTGTCCCCTACATTTCATAATGTTCTTAGTTTTTCAACAACTTTTTTCCTCTCCACACTTTCATTTTGTTTTATTTACTACCTTTCGCTGGCTGCTATGGGGATACTGTTGGATTTTTTTTTTAACCCTTGGTGGTGAGAACACCACAGAATTACGGACTGTGGTGTGTCTCTACGCCAAGAGCACAAAAATGATTAGTTGTTTTCTGTGTGAGTTTGATCTCGCGGATGAAAGATCTAACAGCAGATGATACATACAAATTTGATTACGAGAGTAATTGCAATACTTTTCTCATGCAGATAGCGACAAGAATTCACATGTATAATACATATTTTTCGTTTTCAATTTTTTTTTTAACTTTCAAAGTTTAGCGAAATTATTACCATAAAGAAGAAAACATTGTTATTTTGCTCTTGTATTCCCCCCACTTTCCAACTGTTCAGCAGAAAACAAGTCGTTTTCATCTCACCATTCTGACAGACTTGGAGTACGGAGTTTATAGAGATTTACTCCTACAAAAGGACAGAACATATAATCATCATTTTTTCTGCAGAAGTTTCCCCGCGCAAACTGTAATGGCTTGCATAGTTGTACAGTTTTATCTGAGTCGTTTATAGTCCTGTAGACTCGTCGAAGTTGTTGATGACCCGCAAAGGTCTGCACCACGGCTGTCGCCCTGTGTAAAGTTAACTTTTTGTACATTTTCGCAAGGAAAAAAAAAAAAAACATATATCTCATAAAAACAGATTTTCAAAAGCAGGCTGGAATTGCCTTGAAATCTTTCGTTCATAAACCCCTAGATGAAAAATACTTTTCTCTTTGAGAAACTGAAAAATGACATCATTTGAGACATTTCCGATCAGGGGTTTTCGTGGAGTTGGCTGTAAAGTGTTCATGTCTGACATCATGAAATTCTCAACACTCCGTAGAAAATCATGTTTGTAGTGCGTGGTGCATATGAATTGCATTAGAGAGCTTTATCACCTTTAAAAAGATATGAGTGAGTGTAAGAGGTGTGTGGCCGGTGTGCAAACGACACCAGACTGTTTCATCTTTACTGCCAGATGTGGCCACGGTAACAACTATTTCAAGTGTGAAGGGATTTGGAAGCATTGATCATGCGTCTGCGACTTCCATTCTTCCTGCGACAGGTCTATGACTTAAGTCTGGGCTTTTTTTAGGTTTCAGATCGGGTAGGAGGCATAGGAAATCTGCTCAACTCTTTATTTCTTGGATTCTTAGCAAGTTAATCAACCATCTCGTTGCCTCGAATGCCAACATGACCAGGACGTTTAAAACAAAAAGAAAAACTTTGAGGTAAAACAAAAAGACAAAACTTTTGAGGTAGTCACCAGACTTCAGAGAGGTTTACAGTACAAACACATTCAGCAGTTGAAAGTGCTTGGAGCTAGGACCAGCAGTGGCCTCCAAAGCAGAAAGGGAGAGGATCAACGCGGTGAGCCCAGTGGTGGAGCTGTCTGTGGGAATGTGTTTAGCACGTTTCTGAGGGGGAACTGCTCCTCTTGAGATTTAGAGCCATCAGTAAATATTCTTCTTTGAAAGCTTGAAAATTTGGAGCAAAAATTAGCAAATAACAAGCGTTTGTATGCCAGAGAACTGGTGGAGTCTTCGTGATATGAAGCCAGATCAACGAGGACCTCAGGGGCGAGGGAGAGTCCATGGTGGGTCCTCAGGAAATTTGGTCGAATCACAAACGATTGCAACATCAGTGTCTGCGGTGTTCAAATGGAGAAGAATTCGAGTACTCAAGGGTGAAATAGAACAGGGGGGGGGGGGGGGGGGGGGGGGGGGGGGGGGGGGGGTATTCACACATTTGTCAAGAAAGATCGGATTGAAAACACAGCCGGAAACAGGGTTTAGGGTTCGGAGAAGAGGTTTAATCGGTAGTTCAAGGAAAGTTCCGACGGTTGGAGAGAGTAGTTTCCCGGCCTGCCTATACAGACGGCAAACAGGGGTGGTCCCAAATGCTCTCAGACAAAGCCAAACCACCTGATAGTGGATGGAATCCAGATTTTTGAGGCAGGAAGGTCTTGCGGAATCGTAGACAACACAGCCGTCTTTCAGGCTAGAGCGGATGAGAATCATATAAAGATGGAGAAGAGTCTTCTTATCAGCGCCCAGTCTGTATGAGCCACCACTCTCAGGATGCTCATTGCTTTCTGACAAGAAATTTTGGAGTGTTGGATGTGGCTTTTTGAAGATGATTCCCAGAAATGTGGCTACCTTCATATCTAACCTCACTGCAACTGCTGGGGTCGAATTCTACGTTTGTCTGTGGCAGTGATGATGCTGTCCTCTGGAATCGACGCTGGCATCTTTCGGTCATTGCTGTCTGCGGTCGCTCCTGTCAGTGCCAGCCCTGATGGCCCGATTCTGCTGCGGTCAGCCTCCAAGACCGGCTGGACTGATGTCGTGAGCCACTGAAGACTCGTGTCAACGTGCAATGACTGCAGGCGGGAAAGGAAAGCAAGAGAGCACAAGCTGGGTTACTAGACCGCCAAATGAATGGGGCGAAAAGTGTATGAAACGACACAATACATTTCGACAGTTGGTCTTTTCGGAAAGAACAAATAAATGATGAAAAAGCGAGGAAAACAGTCAACAGAATGATCCAGCATTTTGCAGTTCAGTGGGGAGAGTGTGGAGAGAGCCATGTGCCCTTGGGTTGACAAGAAATAGCGAGTGCGGAACTGTACAGAACTGGGAAAGAGTGGAGGCGAGAATATTTTCAAGATAAGTGGGGGTTTTTTTTTTGCTTAACTATGATAATGATAACAACAGTGATAATAAGCTAAAGAACTACAGAAATAAAGTGAAAAAAAAAAAATCATAAGATTAAAAAAAAAAAAAAAACTTTAAAATCATTTATGGAAAATATGAATAAAATCATGATACTAATGATGATAGTGACGATGATAATGATAATAGTTTAATGATGATCATATAAGTAATGAACAAGTAAATAGCTTAAAGTACATTTCGGAAAAAAAAATATAGCACATGATAAGTGAAAAAAAATGGAATAAAAAGTAAGAAAGGGAAAAGGTGAGGGATAGGTGATACATAAATAAGTAACCAATAAACTGATTGGACAATACAGAAATAGGTAAACGAGTTTTAAATTTAAAAGAGGCAGGCTACTCACAGTCGAATATGCAAAGCTTGTTCTTTCTGTCTGTGTGTTTGTAATCAATGCAGTCTGTCTTTGTTGTTGGCTTTCAAATCTACAGTTTTCGCTGGATCTTCTCGGTATCTATTCTGGTGACTCACTAGCCTGTTAGACACATCACGGGCCAGTCACATTTGTGGTGGAAAGTCGCTTCACTTGCACATGACGACCCTATGGCGAAGCGAAGTAACGTCAAGATTCCAAGCGAGTCGAACGACTCGTCGTGAGGGGGAGGGGGTAAAGTTGGGGGAGAAGGAAAGACGTGTGGGTTGATAGCTATAAAACAAATGAAGCTAAAAGGAAAAATAAGAACATTCAAATAATCAAAATCAAAGTCATACACGGATGTGAAGATAGCGGTGATACGGTGTGGGGCTGGGTTGTGGGAATGTCCGTCGGCACTGTAGGGATGTTCGGGCCGGCTATTACAGGATGCTGACGCCATGTGGATAAAGAATTCCCAGTCTGGCAAGGAGCTAAGATTCCGGCATGATGTCTACAAAGTTGTCACTCTGCTTCTGCCAAAGTGCCCTTCGTTTGACATGGTTGATGGAGTGTTGGAGATGGCTGAAATACAAAGCCACTGAAGTGGGTCGATAGTGGCGGGTGTCGGCCAGATGTTCACAGATGAGCGTGCCAGGTGTTTGGGATGTTTCACCAAACACAGATCTTCCCACACAGTTCACCATGGATGGCGTCAACAATGATGCGACTCTGACAGGAGAAAGTGCGTTTAATGTTGTATGATTCTTTGGGGCCACGAAGGACAGCGTCTGTCTTGGTGAGAGGGCAAGTTGTGCATTTCGATATAGGGCACAGAAAGGTGCTGGACGGTGCTGTGTGGGGGCTGGGGCTCAGTCTGGGGTGGATGAGGAGGTCTTAAAAGTGTGGGTCCTGTGT
>JADBJO010009710.1:57500-65000 GCA_016801955.1 Conus betulinus
TGTACAGTACAGTACAGTACAGTACAGTACAGTACAGTACAGTACAGTACAATACAGTAGAGTACAGTACAGTACACTGAAGTGTTTTGTGATGCCGTGGAGCGTAGTGCCATGCACTACGATGCAGAATAACAGGTGTGGTGCACTTCAGAGCTGTAGCATACTGCATGTTAGGTGTAATGCTATACAGCGCAGCGCTATGCAGTACAACCAGGTGTGATGCTATACAGCGCAGTGCTATGCAGTACAACCAGGCGTATTGCTATACAGTCCAGCGCTATGCAGTACAACCAGGTGTGATGTATACAGCGCAGTACTATGCAGTACAAACCGGTGTGATGCTATACAGCGCAGCGCTATGCAGTACAACCAGGTGTAATGCTATACAGCGCAGCGCTATGCAGTACAAACAGGTGTGATGCTATACAGCGCAGTGCTATGCAGTACAACTAAGTGTAATGCTACACAGTGCAGTTCTATGCAGTACAACCAGGTGTGATGCTATACAGCGCAGTGCTATGCAGTACAAACAGGTGTGATGCTATACAGCGCAGTGCTATGCAGTACAACTAGGTGTAATGCTACACAGTGCAGTTCTATGCAGTACAACCAGGTGTGATGCTATACAGCGCAGCGCTATGCAGTACATCCAGGTGTCATGCTATACAGCGCAGCGCTATGCAGTACAACTAGGTGTGATGCTATACAGCGCAGCGCTATGCAGTACAACTAGGTGTGATGCTATACAGCGCAGTACTATGCAGTATAACAAGGTGTGGTGCTATACAGCGCAGTACTATGCAGTATAACAAGGTGTGATGCTATACAGCGCAGTACTATGCAGTATAACAAGGTGTGATGCTATAAGCCGCAGTACTATGCAGTATAACAAGGTGTGATGCTATAAGCCGCAGTACTATGCAGTATAACAAGGTGTGATGCTATAAGCCGCAGTACTATGCAGTATAACAAGGTGTGATGCTATACGCCGCAGCAGTACTATGCAGTATAACAAGGTGTGATGCTATACAGCGCAGTACTATGCAGTATAACAAGGTGTGATGCTATACGCCGCAGTACTATGCAGTATAACAAGGTGTGATGCTATACAGCGCAGTACTATGCAGTATAACAAGGTGTGATGCTATACGCCGCAGTACTATGCAGTATAACAAGGTGTGATGCTATACGCCGCAGTACTATGCAGTATAACAAGGTGTGATGCTATACAGCGCAGAACTATGCAGTACAACCAGGCGCAATGCCATACAGCGCAGTACTATGCAGTATAATGAGGTGTGATGCTAGGCGGTGCAGTTCAGCACCATCCAGTGAGATGGGGGGTACTGTGTTCAGTCTGATTCAGGCCAGTACCACAGAATGGACCGTGTCTAGGTGTCGTGCGGTGTTTCAGGATCAACAAGCACAGTGACAATGACTCCCATGCTACAAACAAACAATCACATGGTTGTTTGTTCGCCATCAAACGGCAATGCCAGAGTTCAGGGAATGCCAGGCGACATGTCGGTGAACATCTCTGTGTGCTGCTGTCCCTCGGCACAGAGGACAGGGTGCTCCGATATCGTCTGGGGAAGGGGTAGGGGTGGGGGTGGGGGGGGGGGGGGGGGGGGGTGAGAAATGTCAAGGTTTATACGTGGGTGGAATTCCTGGCGCTTTTTTTTTTTCTCTCATGTTTTATTCATAAGGGCGAGGCAGCACAAACGGCTCCAGCTTGTAACTGTGTGGTGTATGAGTCAGGCTGGGTTTTATTGTTGTTTTGTTGGCTTTTGTGTGTGTGTGTGTGGGGGGGGGGGGGGGGGGGTATTTGTTTGTTTGTTTGTCTTTACCACGGGAATATAAGTTACTGTGGCTATCGTAATCACTCCATCTGCACAGTGTAGCCCTGTTCACACACACACACACACACACACACACACACACACACACACACACACACACACACACACACACACACACACACACACACACGCACGCACCTGTTTGGACACGGCTTCGTGGTAGCGGGGAGGCACCTCCTGCGCGCTGGGATCCGCCCCACTGACCCCGCTGTCCTCGCTGCGGGAGCTGGTCTCGCTCACCGTGCTCACCGTGCTGACCATGCTGGGCTGCTCCGTCAGTCGCTGGGGAGATTCTCCGCCAGATGCTCAGCGCCGGACTCCACATCCGCAGGAGAGCCTTCGGTCTTCTCCTCCGCGGGCTCCACGCTGTAGCCGGGGTGTTCGCCGTCGTCGGGGACAGGCAGGTTGTCCCTGTCGCAGGTGATGAAGACGGGAGAGTCCAGACCCTCGGCCGACGTGTCGTGGTCCAGCTCGTTGTCGCTGGCGAAGTCGTCCTCGGCGTGGCTCTTGCCGTCGATGGTGAAGACGGAGTCCAGGGTGCTGATGGACAGGGCGGAGCGCAGCGTGGGGTCGTGGCTGACGGAGCGGGTCAGGTCCCGTGAGGTCACGTCCTCCTCGTCGGAGCTGGAGCCCATGGTGTACAGGCTGGGGTGCGAGCCCAACGCGCTGATCAAGGTCAAGGACGCCGCGCGCTCCATGGCGGGCATCAGGCTGCTGCGGCGACGTCCTGTGCGACCTGCCAGAGGAGACGGAAGACATCAGGGGTGGACATCAGCGTACCGTCACAGCTCACCTCACACTTCTACCTCTACACCCACCTCAAGCGACAAATGTGGCCGACAGAGATAGTCACTACTGGACAGTCGAAATGTAGAACGTTTCAAACGCTATAGATATCACCAGAATGACAACATAGTAGGGGTGGTCAGCAACACGGCTTGTTTTTGTGTTGTCATGTTTTTTTTGTTTTGTTTTTGCTGCGTTCCCAGAGGGTCGACCTTATAACTCCTGATGCCAAGGCTGTTTCCTATGACTGCTCAAGAAACACACTCTCATTTTTTTATATCATTTTTTTTTTTAACACACGCATGAATAAACAGATACCTTAAACATGAAATCATCTACTGGCCATGCTGTTTGAGATGTTTAATGTTTCTTAGTTTCGAAAAAAAAAAAAAAAAAAAAAAAAGCGGAGAAGCAGGAAGAGCGACAAGAAACGCCCACAGAATCATTATGCTCTCAACTGACAAAAGACGCTCACAGCTTAGAATTTTAATGGCAAGTTCTCTTTCTCTCTCTCTCTCTCTCTCTCTCTCTCTCTTCTCCTCTCTCTCTCTCTCTCTCTCTCTCTCTCTCTCAGCTCTCTCTCTTTGTCTCTGCTCTCTCTCTCTTTCTCTCTCTAGTCTTCTCTCACTATTCTCTCTCTCTCTCTCTCTCTCTCCTCTCTCTCTCTCTCTCTCTCTCTCTTCTCTCTCTCTCTCTCTCCTCTCTGGGGGCCCTCTCCATAGTCAGTCTCTCTTCTCTCTATTTCTCTCTCTCTCTCTCTCTCTCTCTCTCTCTCTCTCTCTCTCTCTTCTCTCTCTCTCTCTCTCTCTCTCTATATATATATATATATATATATATCTCTCTCTATCTCTCTCTCTCTCTCTCTCTATCTATATATATATATATAAATATATATATATTTCTCTCTCTCTCTCTCTATCTCTCTCTCTATATATAAATATATATATATGTCTCTCTCTCGTCTCTCTCTCTCTCTCTCTATGTCTCTCTCTCTCTCTCTCTCTCTCTCTCTCTCTCTCTCTGATGTGAAGGTGTGTTTACCAGTGGGGCCACAGGCGTTGATCTCATTCTCCGTGGCTCCATACTTTCTGCACAGACCCTGCAGCTGTTTTCACCTCCGTCTGTCGGACACAAGAAACAACACGTTACACAGTTGACATATTCATGCACGTGTGTGTGTGTGTGTGTGTGTGTGTGTGTGTGTGTGTGTGTGTGTGTGTGTGTGCGTGCGTGCGTGCGTGCGTGCGTGCGTGCGTGCGTGCGTGCGTGCGTGCGTGAGTGTACGCACGCACGTGTGTGTGTGTGTGTGTGTGTGTGTGTGTGTGTGTGTGTGTGTGTGTGTGTGTGTGTGTGTGTGCTTTCGAAATATGCTTTGAGCAGATGACGTACCAAAGTCCGATTCGAAGACATTCTCAATAAGTGTATTCTAAAGAACCACTTGAAACTCAATTGCTTTATCAAAATCTTTCATTAATAAAGTCATTAGTTTAGTGTCATGTATTCAGAGTTGGGAGGATTGTATCATTTGAAATGAAGCGAACTGATAGATATGGACACGTTCTGATTATCTGCTGGTTGTCTCTATTCATCACTGAAAAAAGTAAAGTTTGTGACAACAGTAGAACATGGCTTGTTCAATCATCAAACGAACAAATTTGACTGTCTTTGAAGATGTCGTGGGGGGGGGGGGGGGGGGGGGGGGACTGGTTCCATGCAGCCTGTGGAACAGTAAACTGAAAACTGAACGGTGTGTTGCCTTGTTTATACTTATTCCAGAGTTAAGCTTGAAGTTGACAGGTTTTTTTTTCTTCTGTCTCACATCCAGTGGCCTTTAAATAGCGTTCCTGCTACACCGTTTCCTTATAGCTCCTCCGTATATAGCTACGCTTGTTCTGCCTCAGCCCCGATGCCAGAACTCATGCAGCAATCACCATCAGGTCGTAGAGAGGCAACTGGCCTGAGGAGACACTGCACTGCTACTGAGTTACTTTGGTGGCCTTCAGCGTTGTCTCTTCTGATCCCACATACACAGGACACCACCTACTCAGCCCTCTTAGAGCTGAAGCCAATAACAGCTTGGTCCATCGGACATCCAACGATGACCCCAATGAAAACACCATCAACTGAAATCACCTTGACAACAGAGCGTAAAAGGCTTCACAGTCGGAGACTAGTTTTTATTTAATTTTTTTTTTTTTTCAAAATGATGATCAGTGAAGACGGTGAAGAGGATGCACTAGAATCACAAACTGATCTGAGACTAAATTTCAGGACTACACTCGCGGCTTCCATTCATAATTCATCCCACTGTCTGTTACAATCGAGACGAAACAGATAAAACCAGCAATTTAGGTCGGGAAATTTGAGCGATCGTCAGCATCGCAGCTACAAACGGAACAGACATTCGACTTTGGGGTTTCAGTTTTGATAGTTGAGCCCATGGTACAAACAGCAAACCCAAGGGGGGGAAAGAAACTGGATGTCGCAGTTTTGGTATGGAAACTGGAACAACCCTACCCCGAGATGAATCGGGGAAAATAAATAGATTTTCGTCTATGCGGCTTTAATTGTGTCGTTTGAGCTCATAGCACGCAGACAGAATGTGGGAAGGAAAGGGACGTGGCTGGAAAGGTCAACATTTCCTCTAGCCTTTTGTGCAGTGTGTTTTGTCTGCACTCTTTCTCCTTTGGCCCCTGACAGGGACTGCAGGATGCTCGCCCTCTTTGTTGCAGGTTTGCTGATGAACTGACCCGGTAGCTGGAGGCTTTGCGCGTGCTCTCTCCTTGCTCTTCTTGACAGACAGCCGCAGTCTCTGCTTGACGATCTTCAGCTGCACGTGGTCCTTCTCCTGGATCACCAGCACGAAACCTGCACGACAAACACGTCAGCTGTGCTCACCACGTCGTCTGTGGTCACCACGTCGTCTGTGGTCGCCACGTCATCTGTGTTCACCACGTCATCTGTCATCTGTGTTCACCACGTCATCTGTGGTCACCACGTCATCTGTGTTCACCTCGTCATCTGTGTTCACCTCGTCATCTGTCTTCACCACGCCATCTGTCATCTCTTGTTCACTGTGTCATCTGTGCTTACCACGTCATCTGTGTTCACCACGTCATCTTTGTTTACCACGTCATCTGTCATCTGTGTTCATCACGTCATCTGTGTTCACCACGTCATCTGTGTTCACCTCGTCATCTGTGTTCATCTGTGTTCACCACGTCATCTGTGTTCACCATGTCATCTGTGTTCACCACGTCATCTGTCATCTGTGTTCACCACGTCATCTTTGTTTGCCACGTCATCTGTCATCTGTGCTCACCACGTCATCTGTGTTCATCTAAGTTCACCACGTCATCTGTGTTCACCACGTCATCTGTGTTCACCACGTCATCTGTGTTCACCACGTCATCTGCCATCTGTGTTCACCACGTCATCTGTATTCACCACGTCATCTGTATCCACCACGTCATCTGTCCATGTTTGTTCACCACGTCATCATTGTTCACTAAGTCATCATTGTTCACCACGTCATGTTTTTTCACCACTTCGCAGCGTCCTTCCAAGCTTCCAAGCTTGCAAGAAGAAAGGAAATCTCTATAAGCGGAAGTTTACACTTTCTCCCTCCCACCCTTGCACACACACACACACACACACACACACACACACACACACACACACACACACACACACACACTCACCCCACTCGTCATCCCCTAAAAAGGAGTCAGCTTTCTTGTCAGGCTTATCCCCCCGTGGACTCGCGAGGTGCATACACTTTTAATTGTACTATGTTATTTCAGCAGCAGTTTACCGGCCACACTTTTAATTGTACTATGTTATTTCAGCAGCAGTTTACCGGCCACTTCACCATCTCCCAAATCCAAACTGAAAAAGACCGAACCTCTCGCGTGCCTCCCCCTTGAGGCTCTGTTCTTGACCCTTTGCTAGTTTATTTACTCTTCACATGATTTATCTGTAAGCTCTGTGCACTGTAGCTTTAAGATTTAGCGTATGGGTGTATTGTATATGGACTAGTCGACACACGAGTGACGGTCGGTCCTGTCATAAAACGGCGTCTGACATTTACGACCGAATTAATTTGGTGGACACATATGGGCGTTATATTCGACAGGGGGAAAGTGGCTTGATTTTAACGCACGTATCACGTGCCTTTCCTTTTGTGCGGCAAATGTGGATGGGATGTGGGCCGCATTATTTCAACATTATTAAATAATTATCATACGCATCAAAGTGGGTCAAGTTTTCGGAGGACTAGCTTTTGTTCAGATGGTGTCGTGTGTACAAAGCAATATAAAACCGACACCAGGAAAAACATGACACACACACACACACACACACACACACACACACACACACACACACACACACACACACACACAAAAGAAAAATGCACAAAAAGATTTTTCGGAGTACCGTTGAAATTCAGTGTAGTCTGACCAACATAGAGAGAGAGAGAGAAAAGAAAGAAGAAAAAATAGATTTTTGTGATGTCTGTTAATCCGTTCAGAAACGTAACGTTACTCAAATGTTAAATGGATTTTTTTATAGGTCTATATCAAGGTCAAAGAGTCGAACATGGGTATTTGATAATTCACCAATCAATTTTATACATTCATTGTTGAGCTAATCAACATGTCGTCTGTGTAATTATCACTGTCACTGGGAGGAGCAATGAGCTAATGTTTTCCAGTTAAACTTGTTTCGTTGTTGTCGAAAAGACAATAAAAAAAATCATTCACCACCAACTTTCTACTATCTCGTAAATCACAATCAAGATGTTAAGAATAACACTAGGCTGTAGGTTTTGACCACCTTGAACAACGCAATAAAC
>JADBJO010009710.1:67500-80552 GCA_016801955.1 Conus betulinus
CAGCCCTATTGCTAAAACATGCATGAAGTATGGTGTACTTTTCCCACACCCCACATAGCAATTCACTCAGCCCTATTGCTAAAACATGCATGAAGTATGGTGTACTTTTTCCCACCCCACATAGCAATTCACTCAGCCCTATTGCTAAAACATGCATGAAGTATGGTGTACTTTTCCCACCCACATAGCAATTCACTCAGCCCTATTGCTAAAACATGCATGAAGTATGCTGTACTTTTCCACATAGCAATTCATTCAGCCCTATTGCTAAAACATGCATGAAGTATGGTGTACTTTTCCACCCCACATAGCAATTCATTCAGCCCTATTGCTAAAACATGCATGAAGTATGGTGTACTTTTCCCACCCCACATAGCAATTCATTCAGCCCTATTGCTAAAACATGCATGAAGTATGGTGTACTTTTCCCACCCCACAAGCAATTCATTCAGCCCTATTGCTAAAACAGGCACGTAAGATGGTGTACCTTTTCCACCCCACATAATTCATTCAGCCCTATTGCTTAAAACAGGCACGTAGGATGGGTGCTGGTGAAAATAGCATCCGTTCTACGACTGTCAGTGATCACTCTCCCACCCTTCGGCTGCAGCCACCACTCCCCAGTTCCCCAAATCCGTCATCTACCCCTAACCCCCTACCCAGCCCCAAACCTCACCTCCCCATAGTTTTCTTCTTTTCTTTTCGTTTTTGTTTTCAGTCCCAACCATTCAACAAAACACATAGAACCATGCACTTCTAAAATGACTGGACTGATCCACAGCGTCATGTTGAGCAGGTTCAGGCGCTAGTTTCATGGAGAAGTTCATTCAAAGAGACGGAAAGAACTCTACTTCAGGACGTCCAGAGTACAGAGGGGTGGGACGTTGCCGTTGACTCACACTCGGCTGTTGGCACTAGAATGTCCATCAGTAACAGAACCGACAGTTCTGCATGGCGCGTGAGAGTCCATGGAGAATGAATGAAAGGTGACAAAATGTACTACTTGTAGGTTTGTGTCTATAAAATGTTCAGAAATTAATATATCTCAATACCTTTTTGCCTTCCCTATCTTCAAGAGGTTTCTGAAATTAAACAAACGCCATTAAGGGGTGGATTGATCTATAAGATGTGACTGAAAAATGTGGTCTATTTTGATTGACTCTAAAGCCAATCATTCGAAAAACAGACGGGGAAGCTGTAGAGGATATGGTGACAATATGTAACAGAAACTCAGGGAACAATCACTTGCGCTCTTGAGACGTCATTTTTTGTTACTTTGTTACATGGTTGTCCTTAAAAAAAAATAGTTCATAAGAATTGGTAGTTACTCCCTCTCTCACGTTTGATGCTAGTTTAAGGTTACATGGGTTCAAGAAGGCCTACATGTCAGCAGGGTATCTATTCTTCTGATTCTCGTTTCCTGTGCCATACAAGCTGTGAAGGTAAAACCTCACATGAAAGGGAGAAAAAAAAAAAAAAAAAAACCACTCAGCGCTAATCCTGAGATTATCATTATTATTATGAATACTTATTTAGCGCCTATTCTCGGCTGGAGACCAAGCTCGAAGCGCTTTACAATCCACGCTCGTTTACACAACGCTAACGGGCTGCCTACCTGGGTGGTGCCGACTGAAGAGCTGCCAGCTGGCGCTTCATTCAGTCGTTTCCCGTGTCATCGAGTCAACATTGTTCAATGTCGTTCACTCAGTTTCCTTATTTTCTTCATTCTTTCCATTTCTCACGCAGGGTGCATGCTATGTGTAACGTGTCATCCATACCAACGGCCAAACTAGCCTTCTCTTCCGAAAGTTGGGATGGGATTTTAAGTGTGCAAGATGTTATGCGTGCTTTCACACACACGGAACCTCGGTTTATAGTCTCATTCGAAGGACCGTGTGGGAAATGGAGTCAGAACCAATTTAAACACCGAAGGAAAAATCCCCCTGTACCGAAACGGCCCGGCGAAGATTCGAACCTGCAACCCCTTGATCACCAAGTTTACGAGTCCGGCGCTCTGGCCTGAAACGTCTACACAGCCGACTCACCTGAGGGTGGGACCACTATCCCAGAGGCAGCCAGCTGCGAAGACAGCGCCGCCGTCATGTTGGCGCGGGCATGTTGGGTATGTTGGTGCTCCCACAACACGTCACGAATGCTTTCCAGATCGAGGCTGCTGACGTCATCGTGGCCCGTAGCGTTGAGCAGCGGCAGGTTGTGCCACAGCAGTGACGTCAGGTTCCCGTCCAGCACCTCCCATTCATGGAGAGTCTCTGCCAGGGGAGAGAGAGAGAGAGTGAGCATGAAAACGCTGTATCTCTGTGGGGAGAGAGAGAGAGAGAGAGAGAGAGAGAGAGAGGGGGGGGGGGAGGGGAGTAAGGTAGAGAGGTTAGAGAGGTTAGAAAGAGAGAGAGGGTAGAAGGAGAGAGGTGTGTGTGTGTGAGAGAGAGAGAGAGAGAGAGAGAGAGAGAGAGAGAGAGAGAGAGAGACAGGGGGGGAGGACAGAGAGACGTGAGAGAGGGGGAGAAAGGGGAGAAAGAGAAAGAGAAAGATGGAAAGAGGAGGAGAGAGGAGAGAAAGGGGTGGGGGGAGAGAGTGTGTGTGAGAGAGAGGTGAGACACAGGGGGGAGAGGAGGGGAGAGAGAGAGAGAGAGAGAGAGAGAGAGAGAGAGAGAGAGAGAGAGAGAGAGAGATGAGACAGAGGGAGAGAGAGATGAGACGAGAGACAGAGACAGAGAGAGAGAATTCAGGGTATAGCTGAACAACCATGACGTGCCTACAAGGCGTACATATTTGACAATGCAAAGTCTTATGCTCTTGTCCAATTTCAAGGGGGGGAATTGTAATAAAAGAATAAAAACACTCATAACTGTCATTCTGCCGAGTATTCGGAAACCTTGACATATTCGTAATCAAACAAAGCATCACGGGAAAAATTATGCAAACTTTTTAGAAATATTTCCATGCATTTAGTTCATTTCCTTGGCTGCAAAACATTCACTCATCTGAGCATATGTACGTGGCATTCTTCGTTTATATTTTCTGTAATATTTGATAAATAGTTCTCTCCATACAAGCCATTGTTTGCATTTAAACACAGAATGGAGTTCAGATTCTTTTTAACATCATCACTAAAATTAATGAACTTCATATTTTGTCGTCTTTTGTCTGTATGTAAAGTATATATTCACACACACACACACACACACAACACACACACACACACACACACACACACACACACAGAGAGAGAGAGAGAGAGAGAGAGAGAGAGAGAGAGAGAGAGAGAGAGAGAATGTGAGGAGAGAAGAGAGCAATATCTCAGAACATAAGATTTTTTTTAATAGTTTGTGAGGATGGTGTTTTGCTGTCTAAACTGTTTTAGCTTCAGTGAGTTTTTGTTGTTGTTGTTTCTTTGTTTGTTTGATTTTTGTTTTTTGGTTTTCATCTTCCCTTATTACTTACTAATTAACTAACTTCATTCGCTGTGTCTTTCCTCTTTGTTTTCTTTTCTTTTTTCCTCTCCCTTTTCTCCTTTTTCTATCATTCTCGAACGTTCCTTCTTTTTCTCACTTCTTTTCTCATTTTCCTTTTTTTAATATTTTTTTTTAAAAAACTCATTCTCACTTTCCTTTTTTCCATTTTACCACCTTTTTTTTTCTTTCAATGATTAATTCCATCTTTCTTCCATTGTTGTTCATGATGTGCCTGGTGTGTGTGTGTGTGTGTGTGTGTGTGTGTGTGTCTGTGCGTGTGTGTGTGTGTGTGTGTGTGTGTGTGTGTGTGTGTGTGTGTGTGTGTGTGTGTGTGTGTGTGTGTGCGTGTGTGTGTGTCCCTAGTGCAACGGCGATGAGTCAGCAGAATCGTTTCGCATGACCCGTCGTCCGTCGCATCTTGGAAACTATTCTTGACAAAACGAAGGTCAAGAAGGAAAGATGGAGGAGAATGACAACGAGCAGAATGGCTTCTCCTACATGACCTTTCTTTTCGCGGGCACGTCATATTTATCCAGAGGAAACGCCTTTCAAAGACAAAGAGAGACGCTCCCCTGAAAAAAGAAGACCCCCCCCCCCCCCCCCCCCCCCCCCTATGCAAATAAGACCGGAAGGGTCACACACACACACACACACACACACACACACACACACACACACACACACACACACACATGTATATATAGAGCTTGTGTTCAAAACGTAGAAAGGGTTGATATCCTCCACAGGTTGATTAACGACTTCCGACCTTCCCTCAGTGCCCCCTCCTCTTTCATGCTATCCTACCCCCCCCCCCCCCCCCCTGCATCTCTCTAACTCCCCCCCCCCCTCCCCGTTGCCCTCTCCCCTTCTCCCCTTCCTCTCGCCTTCCAGTGGAACCAGCCCGTGGGTTAGGCAGTAACCGTCACTGTCATGACTATTATTCAGCTGACAGTTTGAGAAGGTGACAGTGTGAGATTTGGCAACGGCGTCGGAAGACTGATTACATCCGGGCATAAATGACCACATCCCCCTCCCGCCCCCTTCCATCCCCCCCCCCCCTTCCCGCCCCAATATATATATATATATATATATTTGCTAACCAACAATAACTTTAAAAAAGTGCTCAACCGGGTTGGGAGCGGCATCTGTTAAAACTTTGATTAAAATGTAAAAGCTAAAACCTACAGCGCTGTTTTCTTGCTGGTGCAGTCGTCAGGGTATGGGGGGGTCGGTGTTGTCGGTGTTTTTTTTATACGTGTTCGCTGTCTGCCATCACGTGCGGTCAGTGTTTTTCATGTGTTTTTGATTTCTGCTCCCTGATAGGAACTTCCATTTGTGTCTGCAATTGTTAACCATTTCTATCCTAGTGTTTAGGGTTGCTAATTTTGGTTTGCATAGGATCATATATTTTTAAGAAAACTTTACTCCACAGCAAAAAACGAGACTTGGACCAAGAACACCAGGAAAAGTTCAACTTTTGATGTCACTATGGGATCGTATGATGGTGCCGAAACCTGCGAACTTGTCGGACTATTCATGCTATCTAACATTCAAAATAAACTTGGAAAACAAATTGGACTGTACAGAGATGATGGCCTCGCTGCACTGAGTGATAGCCCCTAGAAACATTGAAAATAAGAAAAAAGAATTGTGCAAAATCTTCCACGACCAAAATTTAAAAAAAAATCACCACAGAAGCTAACAAAAAAGATAGTGAATTATTTAGACATCACGTTAGACCTCAACCAACATACATTTAAAACCATACAAAAAACCAAATGACACACCTGTCTATGTAAATATCAAAAGTAAGTAATCACCCACCTTCCATACTCAAAACGATACCTAGAGGCATAATATGACCCAGGAAATGATATGAGCAGACACAAGAAGAACAGGAAAAGGAAAATCATATGGTACAACCCCCCATACGATGGAAGAGTTAAAACAAACGTTGGGAAAGAATTCTTTAAAATTCTGACATCTTCTTTCCCAAAAGAGCACAAAGCTGTTTAAGATATTTAACAGGCACAACATCAAATTATCATACTCATGTATGCCGAATCTCAAAAACATCATTGATTCAACCAACAAAACGAAAAGCAGTGCAGAGACAAACGAGGGTGAAGAAAGGAAATCTTGCAACTGTACCAAGAAACAACAGTGCCCTCTAAACAATAAATGCCTCCACAGCATATTGTATACCAAGCCACTGTAAAATCAGAGAACACTGAACACTGAAGAAACATATATAGGTATCACTGAAAACCAGTTTTTAAAACTAGATATGCAAATCATAAACAGTCATTTAACAAAGAAAGATACAAAAATCAAACAGAATTGAGTAAATATATTTGGAAACTCAAAGATAAAAAAAAAAAAACTACAACATATCCTGGAAAATCTTAAAAGAGCTGCATCATACAATAACATTTCAAAAAGATGTAATTTATGCCTAACAGAAAAATATATGATCCTATGCAAACCAAATTAGCAACCCTAAACACTAGGATAGAAATGGTTAACAATTGCAGACACAAATGGAAGTTCCTATCAGGGAGCAGAAATCAAAAACACATGAAAAACACTGACCGCACGTGATGGCAGACAGCGAACACGTATAAAAAAAACACCGTTTTAGCTTTACATTTTAATCAAAGTTTTAACAAACGGCTGCTTCCGCGTGATCTGCATAATGAATTCCCTCGACCGATCCTTTTTCCGGGCCGCACAGAACAATGAGGCGACAGATTGTGTGGTGTTGTGTCGTTAAAAGGTCACAGGGCCACCTTCCGTAGCAATCACAGGGGAAGGTGGATCTCGGGGCCTCTCCTTCTCCCGCTTTTGATCTTTCCTGAACTGAATCAAGTATCGCATTTTGTCGTAGGACCTGTGTGTAGCGACGAGCTGCCATCGCCTTGCTTAGCGTTGTCTTGGTATCGTCTTCTAACATACGCTGTTGAATTGCACTGTGTTGTATTGCGTTATTCTGTGTTGTAGTGCAATGGACTGTAGTGTGATATAGTGTGATATACCGTGCTACATGTTGTGAGAAGCACTGGCATGCGGTTGGATGCTTTTGCATTGGGTGACGATGTGTTGTACTGTACTGTGCTGTGCTTTGGTGTGTTGTACTGTGCTGTGCTGTGTTTTTATTGTGTTGGACTGTACTGTGCTGTGCTTTAGTGTGTGTATACTGTGCTGTACTGTGCTTTATTGTGTTGGACTGTACTGTGCTGTGCTTTAGTGTGTTGTACTGTGCTGTACTGTGCTTTTATTGTGTTGTACTGTACTGTGATTTAGTGTGCTGTGCTTTAGTGTGTTATACTGTGCTGTACTGTGCTTTATTGTGTTGTACTGTACTGTGCTGTGTTTTAGTGTGTCGTACTGTACTGTGCTGTGTTTTAGTGTGTTGGACTGTACTGTGCTGTGCTTTAGTGTGTTATACTGTGCTGTACTGTGCTTTATTGCGTTGTACTGTATTGTACTGTGCTTTATTGTGTTGTACTGTACTGTACTGTCCTTTATTGTGTTGTGTACTGTACTGTGCTTTATTGTGTTGTACTGTACTGTGCTTTGCTGCTTTATACTGTACTGTACTGTGCTTTATTGTGTTGTACTGTACTGTGCTTTATTGTGTTGTACTGTACTGTGCTTATATGTGTTGTGTGTGTACTGCACTGTGCTTTATTGTGTTGTACTGTACTGAATTGAACGGCATTGTGCCCATGTGTGCTGAATTTTGTTCTGTTGCACTGTTTTCTATTATAAAGGACTGTTTTGTACTGTAGCGTCCTGGTGGGTACTATACTGTATCTTTTGATTGTATGTGGTATGACGTTCTACTGTGTTGTTTTTTGTATGTATTGTTCTGAACTGTATTGTAGTATGATATCATTACAGAGTGCTGTACTGTCTTGTATTGGGCAGTTGCAGAGCATTGTTTTGTGTCTGATTGTGTTGCATCGTGATTTGTATTTTATTGTATGTGAGTGTATTGGTTTTGTACTCTATTTTGTTGTATTCAACGTATTGTTTTATATTGCATTGCATTATATTTGACGTTTTGCAGTGCATTGAATTATAATATTGTATTCTGTTATATTGCATTGTACTGATCGTGTCGTATTGCACTGTGTGACATTTGGATATTCATTGTGTCGAATTGTTTGGCGTTGAATTATGTTGCAGTTTATGTTTTTAAAGAGCTTAGGTTTGCATTAGATTGTATTGTACTGTGTTACAGTGTTTTGCACTGCATTGCATCACGCTGCGTTGCATTGCATTGTAATACATTATATTGCATTGTACTGTGATGGAATTCATTGCATTGCTTTATATTGCATTGTATTGTGATGAAATTCATTGCATTGCATTATATCGCATTGTATTGTAATGTAATTCATTGCATTGCATTATATTGCATTGTCTTGTGATGTAATTCATTGCATTGCATTATATTGCATTTCTTGTGATGAATTCATTCATTGCATTGCTTTATATTGCATTGTCTTGTGATGTAATTCATTGCATTGCATTATATTGCATTGTATTGTGATGTAATTCATTGCATTGCATTATATTGCGTTGTATTGTGATGTAATTCATTGCATTGCATTATATTGCATTGTCTTGTGATGTAATTCATTGCATTGCATTGTATTGTGATGTAACTCATTGCATTGTATTATATTGCATTGTATTGTGATGTAATTCATTGCATTGCATTATATTGCATTGTATTGTGATG
The DNA here is from genome assembly GCA_016801955.1 of Conus betulinus. Taxonomy (NCBI): domain Eukaryota; kingdom Metazoa; phylum Mollusca; class Gastropoda; order Neogastropoda; family Conidae; genus Conus; species Conus betulinus. The sequence goes on from JADBJO010009710.1 coordinate 75,724, forward strand.
TAATTCATTGCATTGCATTATATTGCATTGTATTGTGATGTAATTCATTGCATTGCAATATATTGCATTGTATTGTGATGTAATTCATTGCATTGCGTTATATTGCATTGTATTGGGATGCAGTTCATTGCATTGGATTGCATAACATTATCGAGTCACGTTGTGAAAATCTGGATGCTCACCATAGCTATCTTCTTTTAAAAAAAAAAAAAAAATTGAATGATTCATAGCAGTGGGCTTTCCTGCAAAAAATCCCAGTATTGTTTGCTTTGGTTAGTTTGACATGCACCACACTCAGTAGACAATGCGAACGAAAATGGAGATTAAAAGCAACAGAGAGAGAGAAAGAGAGAGAGAGAGAGAGAGAGAGAGAGAGAGAGAGAGAGAGAGACAGACAGACAGACACAGACAGACAGACAGACAGACAGACAGACAGAGACAAGCGACAGAGAGAGAGAGAGAGAGAGAGAGAGAGAGAGAGAGAGAGAGAGACAGACAGACAGACAGACAGACAGACAGACAGACAGACAGACAGACAGAGAGAGAGAGAGAGAGAGAGAGAGAGAGACAGAGAAAGAGGCAGAGACAGAGAGAGAGACAGAGCAGAGAGAGACAGAGAGAGACAGAGACAGAGAGAAAGAGAGACCACCCCCACTCTCTTAACGTCGTTGAGGAGAGTTACCTTTCATGATGAGGATGTCACAGATGATCTGGCCGATGACGCAGGCGGAGTCCAGGGCGGCCAGGGTGCACACCACGATGAGGGCCACGTGAGTGTGCAGCAGGGTGGACAGCCGCTTCCGGCATCTGCACACACACACACACGGACACACACCCACATTTACTGCTGTTCCGTCCAGTGCCCACCACACATTGGCATCTGCCAGGGAGCGGTTATAGTCCCTTCACGTGTTTATTGAATGTCCCTGTGCGTGCCTGCACCCTAGGGGAACACAGCGCAGGCTTCCAAGGGTGGTGCAGGGTTGCTCCCAGCTGGTTTGTTCGGCAGTTGAGGACAATACTTCTCCGGGTCCCATCCGCATCTTTGGATGTCTCTTTTTCTTTTCTTCACTTGCACATTCAAAGATAGTCATTGTTTTCTGAAAATGTTTCGCGTCCTCTGAATACCATTTCTCGCGCGCCGTTCTTTCCGGCTCTTACCGACCAAATCACAGATACACCCGACGATCGTCCTGTAAACAGTCTCAACACACTAAAAGGTCACTAAAAGGAGCTGTGAATGTCAAGTCGTCGCCATTAGGCGACTTACCAGAGGAGACGCTGCGTTGCTCTTGAGTCACGTCTGTGGTGTTTTAAAGTGAGATTCAGTTATTTTGCTTTGTTTTTCGTGTGTGTGTGTGTGTGTGTGTGTGTGTGTGTGTGTGTGTGTGTGTGTGTGTGTGTGTGTGTGTGTGTGCTGCTTCTCTTCTTCTTCTTCTTCTACTTCTTCTTTGTTTTTTTGTTTCTGTTTTTTTTTTGTTTTGTTTTTTTTGTCTGTTTGTCTTATTTTCTGTGCTGTCTGTCTATAGCATGGACTTTTTTTTTTTCTGCGCCTTTCCACACACTATCCGTCATAGTCTTCCGGCGCTAAGTGTTCGGCGGGAGCTGTCGATGTCTGTGTCGTCATGATCTGAAGTTGGTTTTATTTGGTGACAAGATGAGGCGACTGCAGGCGGAAATCTAAACAGTTTTTAACTGTCTATAATACAACACCGCCGAAGAACGTGGTCAAACGAATCACAAGGCAAAACACGACGCGTTTCGACCTCTTAGGTCTTCCTCAAGCAAGAGAAACAACACTCAGGGGAACGAAAATGACAAAGATGAGTGATTCGCTCGTTCTAAATTTTCGTTGTTCTGAGTGTTGTTTACCTTGCCTGAAGAAGACCTACGAGGTCGAAACGCGTCGTGTTTTGCCTTGTGATTCGTTTGCCTTCGCCATTTTGAAATTGGTTTTATTGGTTAATCCTGAAAAACTTGGGGGGGGGGGGGGGGGGGGGGGGGGGGGGGGGGCGTGTTTTCATTCATTTGATATACATACTTAGTTGTAATTGGAATCAGTAATTATATTTGTTTATCTTGTTTGTTTGATTTTGAAAAAAGCCTACTTCTAAAGACATTTTGTTTGTTTGGCGATACACTTACATTTTAGTTTGGCGATGTTATGCACGTTTTCACGTCACGTGTACGTCGGGGCGTCAGTGTTGTTGGCTTCTGTTTTGTTGAGCTTGTTTATCTATTTCCATTTTTTTTTTTTTTAGGTTGGCACCAAGTAAACTCTAGCTTAGATGCCTTTTCCGTTTCTCCTCCACGTTAAATTGACATGCTATCATTTCTTTCTCGAACAGTGCGTCAGAGACACAGTTGATGGCAGTGGAAACTAGACCCCCCTCCCCCACCTACCACCCCACCCGACACTGCCCCAACCCCGAGCAATTGTAAAAGCGGTTTTAGTTTTTGTGATCATGCCAACTAAGAGAGAGAGAGAGAGAGGAGGACGAGGAGGAGAGAGAGAGAGGAGAGAGAGAGAGAGAGATCAGAAAATTTTATCATGATAGGCTGTGGCCCCTTTTGAAGAGGTGTGTGAACAACATATAAATGATCGTAATCTAAAGAGTAAAAATACAAATTCCACAACAAGTGCTAATAATCAAAACACAGAAGAAAAAACAAAAACCAGCAGAGGAGAGAGAGAGAGAGAGAGAGGGAGAGCGATGGGGGAGAGAGAGAGAGGAGAGAGAGAACAGACAAACAGGACAGACAGACAGGCTGGCAGGCAGAGACAGGCAAGCAGACAGACAGACAGACAGACAGACAACGGACAGTAGGAAAAGCGAAACAGCTAGCCAGACAGATTGACAGACAGACAGACAGAAGATGACGGGTACATGCAGAACAGACAAATACGAGATCTTAAAGGGAGCTCATTGAGTATGAAAAACTAATACGTCATCGCGATTGTCGATACACCGTTGAACTGAGCTTTCTTTTCCAATTTTGTAGCATCCATTGAACTGAAGAATGTTGAAAAGACAAAAAACGTGTTTGGACTGAGGAAACTTTCAGCGTTTATCAGGATTCTAAAGGATCATACAACAAGAATAATGAAGATATTCAATACTAAACACCAATCCTGAGTTATTCTTTGTGTGCAAATTATTATTCTAGTGGGTACGTGACATTTATTTCGTTTAACTCTTTCACTTAACGTATGTAGACTAAAAAAAAAAAACTCTGCTTTACTTTACACTCCTCTCTCTCCCCTCTTCTCTCCTCCCCCTCGCTCTCTCTCTCTCTCTCTCTCTCATCCCCCCTCTCTCTCTCTCTCCCTCTCTCTCTCTCTCTCTCTCTCTCTCTCTCTCTCTCTCTCTCGGAAAGTGCACGCGCCTGCACCGCCAGCATAAATTGGCTTTCATGGGGGCATTACAGTAAAATGTGTATATCAAAACAAATATATGGAGATGGTTGGTGCCATTTATTCATGCGCTTATCTATCCATCCATCTGCTATATAGCTGTCCATCTATCTGTACATCTGTCTTGTGTAGTTTTCGTCGTCTCATTTAGTCCCTTTTCAATTCGTTCTTCATTTGCTTACAATTTTCCTTTCGTTGTGTAAACTTTAGTACCCGAAAGTATTCATTCATTTGTCTATTTAACATGTATAAAGTATTCATTTATTTGTCTATTTCATTGGTGTTTTACATTTTATGTTTTTTTTATTTGACCTCATAAAATATTGATTTTAGTTTCTTTTTAAAGTGCATTTGTTACTCAGCAACAGACTCTCAAGCAGTGGAACGTGACCTCTGACCTTCGTTTTCCCCTCTGTCTGTTGGTTCGTCTGTTCCCGTCGTCTCTCCTCACGTATTCCTTGGTGGACGTCATGGTGCCCGCACTGTCTGGAACCGCTTCTGTTGCAGACTTGCCCTGCCACCACCAAGTGGTTAGGTTCCTCTGTCTTTGGCAGCAACACGGAGACAGAGACAATAGTCGTAGACAATAAGTACCGATGCCTGGTCTGGGATACTCTTGCGGATTTTTTTCCCTCTTTTTTTTCTTTTCTTTTCTTTCTTTCTTTCTTTCTTTGTTTCTTTTTTCTGTTGTTTTTTTTTTTTTTTTTTTTATTGTAAATTCAAAATGTTCTGTCTTTCGTCGTGTGTTTCAGTTTACTTTCTTAAACAGCAGTTTTCTGTCTTTCAGCTTTGGCCTCGTTAATTTCTCGTTGTTCTCGTCTTCGGTGGTGGTCGACGTTTCTCCTTAATGACGATTTATCGTGAGTATTATCATTATCTTGTTATTTTGGGCTTCTTTCAAATTTGTCGAAAGTTTCTGGGCTTTATAGTTCTGCTCTCTTTCTTCTTCTTGTTCTCAGTGTTCTGTCATTTTCTACCTTGATTGTTCGTTACTGATCTTCCCACGTTCTGCGCGTGAGTCTCTCTTGTTTAATATATTCCGGTTTTGCTCTGTCTTCCAACTGTTCAAACACGCCCCAGTGCATGTGGTGGGTGATGCCCTCCCAGAAGGCCTCGCTCACTTGGCTGTTCCAGCGACCGACACAGATGACGGAGAGGGACTGTGCGCAGCCATTAGATACAGGGCTGAGGCTTTTTGATGGCTGTCTCTCTTCCTCCTCACCTCCTGGCCGTCCATCCATCACTCATCCCCACTTCCCCTCCCTCCCACCCCTCCCCCCTCCTCCTCCTCCCCCTCCTCCTCTCCCCTTCGCTGTGAACAGCTACGGCATTTTGCGTCATCACATTGTCTTGGCGGTGCCCACAAACAACCGGGTCATCACACAACACCACCACAACCACCCAGAGTAACAAC
>JADBJO010009711.1:2500-30000 GCA_016801955.1 Conus betulinus
CACAACGCTGTCCATCTCCACTGAAGTCAGGAGATAGACAATGGTTTATAGACAATGGTTTATCACTGACAAAACACAATGCTCTTGCTGGTTCTTTGGGTCACACACACTGACATGCACACTGTGGAAAACACAAATGTTCACAAACGCTCGGTCATATTCCACGAAACCAATCCCAAAAGAATTAATAAACCGCACTGACTAAGTGCGCTGACAAAGTTTGGAGGCGTTCACACTGTCGAGGGTGTGTGTGTCAACAAACAGTTTTTCCTCCTCGCTTCCTTTTCAATGTCCCTCATCCCCCTCCCCCTTCCCCCCCCCCCCCCCCCTCCCCATCTCCTCCCACCTCTCCTCCACTCCTTGCCATCTTCAATTCCCGCGGCCCCACTTCGCCTACTTGACACAGAGTGCCTTTCAAATTCAGCAAACGTTCACTGTGTCTTGGCTAACGTCGCTCCACTTGGTAAAAAGTGGATAGCTGGTGAGACGGACGAAGGAAACCTATACGGAGGCCGTTTTTTTTTTTTTCTTTCCTTCTTTCTGAGGTCGTTTTTTTTTTCTTTTTCTTTCTTTCTTTCTGAGGTCGTTTTTTCTTTCTTTCTTTCCTTCTTTCTGAGGTTTTTTTTTTTTTCTTTTTTTTTCTTTCTGAGGTCGTTTTTTTCTTTTTTTTTTTTTTTCTTTCTGAGGTCGTTTTTTCTTTCTTTCTTTCTTTTTCTTTCTTTCTTTCCTTCTTTTTTTTTTTTTTTTTTAATTGGTAACGTTTTAATGCCGTTCGAGCTTTTGCGAAGGTAAAATACTACATGACTACGAGGAAACCGTCCCTGGCAGGACTGGTTTGGAGAGGTGTGTGTGTGTGTCTGTGTGTCTGTGTGTCTGTGTCTGTGTGTGTCTGTGTCTGCGTGCGTACATGCGTGCATGCGTGCGTGCTTGTATGTGTGTGTGTGAGAGCGCGCGCGCGCGCGCGTGCGTATGTGCATGCATGAGGGGAAGGGAGGGGGTGGGGCATTTATAAGAAAAACGAAACATGTATGGAAGTATATACGTAAAACTGGAGGGAAGGAGAGAAGGAGGGGAAGGAGGAGGGGTAGTATGGCAAAGTGGTCTACCCCGGAGACAGCGGCTCATATTCCCCACACAATGAAGGTTGACGACGAAGTAAAGCTGCACTATGTCAGGAGTACGACAACACCTTCATTTCAACAGCTGAAATGTGTGAAATGTGTGTGTGTGTGTGTGTGTGTGTGTGTGTGAGAGAGAGAGAGAGGAGAGACAGACATACAGACAGATAGACAAAGGAAAGAAGCAGAGAGAGAGAGAGAGAGAGAGAGAGAGAGAGAGAGAGAGAGAACGCTTGTGGGGCAGCAATGATGAACGATAAACAAAATAGATTCCCTTCTCTCCGCTCTTCGGCCTTGACCCCCAGTTCGTCGAGAAATCGACAGCACCATGGAAAACACTAAAAGTTCTCTGCCTTGAGCATTCATCACTCCCAGATTTCCTGTCATTTCCGTCGTGCTCCGGTGACACCTGTTGACAGCATTGTCTGTGCAACTGACTGCAGGTCGTTCGGCTTTCAGCCCGCATGGTCAATGTCACCTCAACTCTAACACGCGTCATGTTGCATTCAAGCTTTACTGCCTTACCCGAGGGTGAAATTGCCCCGCTCTGACGGGTTCGTGTCGCTGTGCATCGGTGACAGATCAGTTTTCTCTCTGACAAACAATCACGTCAGCAGTCTGATCTTGCTGTCGAGTAATCAGGTCATTCTGACGTGTCTTTCCCCCTCCTCCTCCACCTTCTTCTCCTCCCCCTTCCCTGTTTGCATCCCCCTCCCCCCCCCCCCCCCCCCCCACCCCCCCACACCCACTTTTTCCTGTTCCTGTTCCTCTCCTTTTTTTTTTTTTCTTCTTCTCCTTTTCGTCTCTTCCTCCATTTCTTTTCCTTCGCTTTTACTTCTTCTTCTTCTTCTTCCGGTTTAAGATGGCTGACACAGACAACAAACAGCGAGGACTGGGCCCTTAAATTGCTTGGCTACCTGGTTTTTTATACATTTTTATCACGTGTAAATATACATCTAACTTATTTTGTGAACAGTTAGGTTTTCTGTGTGTCTACAGGTATGTTTTTTTTGCTTATGTGGACTGTTTTTCCGATTTTTGTCTTTAAGCGAATTCTGCTCCAGTGTTTTGGTGTTTTGATCGCTGTGGAGAACTTCTGACTCAGACTTCTGACCAACGATGTTTAAGAACACTGCTGAAATAGGAATATGCAAAGCAGTCGAGTGTTATGTATGCACGTAAAGTGTCTGTGACAATTCAGTTGCTCATTTTTATGAATCAATCAACAGGATTTTTTATAAATTTCATTTGTTTATTTCAAACGCTGCACCAAAGACATATATGTTCCGTCATTGGATGACGTACTTTCGATAGTGCGCATCTGACGTAATAACACAGACAACGTTGCGTCATTTTCTTAGGTTTTAGCTAGCATTCAACTGTTCTATTTTCTTTCTTTTAACTATGACTAAGTCTTCAAAAAGGTGCATTGTAAAGGGACCATCGCCGGTACATAGGATAAATAAAAACGCTCGATCCAACCCCCGGCAAGTAACTTTTACGTCTAGAAGGGGATGCCTGGGTCTGTGGCGGAGGACCTTACACCTTCGCTACTACGGACAGGTCCAAGACATCCCAGGTTTCAATGTTATCTGGCAAGACCAGGACAAAGGTGGGAAAAATGATTTGCATTTAAAACTTGATGATGAAATCCACTCCTCAGATCCTATTTGCCTTCGGACAGTGAGGTGCTTGCGCTCACAAAAGTGACCATTTTTTTTTCAAAAATGAACAAAAACTGAAAATAACTGTGTACTATTCCACATTCAAAGTTCTGATACTAGGGAAAAGTTGTATGCAGTGGATAAGGGAAGAATTTCAGGATCCTGAAAGAGCTAGTTGAGGCCCTCTACGATCAGCACGCGGGTCGAGAGGCCTCTATCAAGGCCATCAAATCTGTGCCTCTCCCTGCTCAGATCTTAGAGATTACATTTCCCACGGTCTCGTCCTCCACACCCTTATCCACACCTTTGTCTCCCACACCCTTGTCAACACCATTGTCCTCCATTCCGTTGTCCTCCATTCCATTGTCCTCCTCATCGTCCTCCATTCCGTTGTCCTCCCTCCCTTTGTCCTCCTCATCTTTGTCCTCCATTCCATTGTCCTCCTCATCATTGTCCTCCATTCCATTGTCCTCCATTCCATTGTCCTCATCTTTGTCCTCCATTCCATTTGTCCTCCTCCTCCTCATTGTCCTCCATTCCATTGTGTCCTCCTCCTCATTGTCCTCCATTCCATTGTCCTCCTCATCATTGTCCTCCATTCCATTGTCATCCACACCATTGTCCACACCATTGTCCCCACCATTAACCACACCACTGTCCCCACCATAACCACACCAATCTCATCCACACCATTGACCACACCATTGTCATCCACACCACTGACCACACCATTGGCATCCACACCATTGACACCACACCATCCACACCACTGACCACACCATTGTCATCCACACCACTGACCACACCATTGGCATCCACACCATTGACCACACCATTGGCATCCACACCATTGACCACACCATTGTCATCCACACCATTGACCCCACCATTGTCTTCCACACCATTGACCACACCATAGTCTTCCACACCATTGACCACACCATTGTCATCCACTGTCCCAAGTAATAGTATCACACCATTTTCTACACCATTGCCCTCTGTCCTCCCCAAAAACAATATCTCGACCTGTGAGGTAGTGCTCCTAGAGTCTTCTAATCCCTGTTCTTCCCTGCCTTTGGAGGCAAATACTACTGGACTTACAAATGCTAACTTCATGCTTTTGCAACAACAGATCTCTGTCCTAGAAAGGAACATATCAATTCTTTACAATGAAAATAAATCAATGAAAACACTACTGACCACTGTACAGTTTGAACTCAACACTTTGAAAAACCAGCACACTCCCACATCTTCAGTTTCCACACAGACTAACATTCCACTCCAAGATACTGTTGAGGAGATTTCTATTCCTGTTTCAAATCGTTTCTGCATTGACAAAAAGATTGAAGAAACTGCTTCTCCCAATAAATCCCGTTTCCAAATGGTAAAGAACAAAAAAAAAAAAAAAATTCAAACTTGACACTGATGATATGGACCTTAGTCTCTCTGGATCACCTCATAAAGCCGTCAGTACTGAACGTTCACCTTCTGACATTTTGTCAACCCTCTCAGTCCTGGACAAGGCAACAAGCATGCTGATTGGGGACTCGCTGATCAGATACATAAACCCCAGACTAATGACAACCACAGGTAACTTTCTGAATAAAATCTGTGTACCTGGGATGACAATTTCTGATCTTTTGCACTGGCTTGATACGTTAAAAGAAAACAAAAAAATTCACCATGTAACCATTCATGTGGGTGTGAACGATTGTCCGTCAGGGGCTGTTACAGAAGATACATGGGACACTCTTCTGTCCAGTGTTTGACGTGCTTTTCCCTGAAGCATGTATACACATGAGTTCCATAGTTCCTGCGATCGATGATCATAACCTCAACAACACAATTCTTCCTCCTTCTAACAAAAATCTGTCTGCTGTGTACAAACGCCGTGAAACCCTCTTCATTGATCATCTCCCATCATTCAGACACCCCTCAAAACGGAACCTCTATCATGACCATATTCACTTAAACAAAGCTGGAACTGCACAGTTGGTTCTGGACCTCAGAACACAGCTGCTGATATAAAACATTCGTTAGACAGCTCTCGTTCTCAAAGCACAGCAAGCTCTGGAAAGTCATCAGCATTCAGAAATCACAGAAATGTTCAGAATGACAGTCCCAACAAAACTTTTTTCACCTTTCCAGTCAACACAATGGAGCGTATCGTCATTCGAACTCTGTCTGTTTACCATCCTTCCATCATCGTTCATTCCCACAAACCATGTCTTACAGTGAAATCCCATCAACCGTACCCTGTCATGACCTTCCACTAAACGCCCCTCACCCTGATCATCCTGCATCCACATTTCATCGTGATTACTATGCATCTGCTCTTCATCCTGACTATCATGCATTCGCCCATCATTCTCACTATCATGCATCCGCCCCTCATCCTGAATACCCTGCAGCCTCCAATCGTCATAACCACCCTGCAGCCGCCGCTCACCATAACTACCGTGCAGCAGCCACTCCTCGTAACTACCCTGCAGCCACCGCTCACTGTAACTACCGTGCAGCAGCAGCGCTCACCGTGATTACCCTGCAAGCGCTGCTCACCGTGCCGCTCACCGTTACTACCGTGCAGGCGCCGCTCACCATGACTACCCTGCAGGCGCCCCTCGACATGAATACCGTCCAGCTGCCGTTCACCATGACAACCATGTAGCCGCCGCTCACCGTGTGTTTCAACAGCCTTCCCCTCACCGTGTGGGGCGGCGCTACGACATCTACTCGCGATCATCAAACAGAAGAAATGACAGTCACAATTTAGACCAAGTAAATCAGTTCTGTGATTCAAATCTTGGTCACCAAAAAATATGAATGCTGACCTATTTCCCGGACATTCAACTCCCTTCTTCAGCCTGCCTCTCCCTTACTCAGCAGACTGTTTTCCCCCTCTGAAGCCCCACCCCCCAAATTAATTCTCTTATTTAGTAGTGGTTCGGATTGCATGCTATTCCACTCATTAGCAATCATTAGGACTTCCCTACAATTTGAATATCTATTGTGAGCCATGAGATGACCAATGCACTTAGTTGGACTATAACTATTCTGAACTGATCGTTTCCGTATATCCTTTCTATTTCACGTGGTAATTCTGTATATCTCCAGGTAGCGCTGCTTCCCTCCTTTCACCAATGTCAACCAATGTGAATGTATCAGATTGGCCCGTCAATGACGCTGCACATAGGTCACCTAAATATTTGTCATCTCATTAACAAAATGACTGATGTATCAAAAATCATTCATAATAATCATAAACCTTTCCATGTCTTTGGATTTTCTGAGGCATGGACAAACAGCCACGTTGGTGACAATTCAATATCCATTCCTGGTTATTCAATAGCCCAGAGAAATCCTGAAAATATTCTTGAAACAGGTATTGTTTGTCTACGTCCAAAAAGATATCCCATTCAAAATTCGTAATGATCTCTGTCACAAAAATATTGAAATAACGTGCTTGAAATTCAGTCAAAAAGTAAGACATTAGCATCAATTCTTGTCGGATTTGTATACAGACATCCTAAAAGTAAATCCAGCTGGTATAACGATTTTTGTGAGATGATGGACACAGTATGGCTTTTAGAAAACAGAAATACTATATATTGGGAGATTTCAATATAGATCTATTTCAGTCTTGTTCCCAATGGTCCAACATTGCTAATTCATATCATCTTCATCAGTGCATTTCGTTACCAACTATAGTTACTTCAAAATCTAACCCTTATAAACCACATATATTCGTCGAACATTGCTGCACTTACATAAATATGTGTACCGCCTACTGGTGCAAGTGACCACAATGCTGTTTGCGTAACTTGAAACAAAAAGGGTTTTAAAGTTCCAAAAAGCAGTCATTTGGTGATCACATTTCGTTCTTTCAAAAACTTCAACTTACACGCTTTTCAATCTGATCTCATTTCCTCGCCTTTTGCAAACATCTATAGCTACTACACCGATCAGATGATGCCCTTGCCTTTTGGACGAGAACCTTTCTGAATATTGTCGACAAACACATCCCATTGATCCAGAGGCGAGTCAAATCAGATATCCTGCCTGCCTGTCTGACTCACTCAGGATATTCTGAATGCCACGGACGAGAGGGACAATTTAAAAAGTGCAGGCTCTGATAAAGAGTATAAGAGAAAACGCAACATTGTGAAGTACATGATTAGAAAATCTAAATGTGATTCTTTCAGAAAATTGGTCCAAAACAAAAACAACAGAGCCTCTATTTGGAAAGCTATCAATAAACTTACAGGACTATGTTCATCAAGACAGGAATGTTTTATTCCAGTAAAAACACTAAATGATCATTTTGCGAATATTGGTAACAAGCTAAACATAAGGAAAGATAAAACTAGCATTTTTGATACTGCGAATTTACAGAAATTTTGTGATGAAAAAAATATACACGCAAAGTTTTCGATCCCCTTATTATCTGTTAATGAAGTGTTTTTATATTTATCAACCTTGAAAAATAAAAGTTTTCAGCTTTGATGGAATCAGTCCCAAGATATTAAAACTATCTGTACCATATATTGTAGATTCTCTTACATACCTCTTTAATCTATGTTTATCTAAACAATACTTTCCAGAAGCATTTAAACATGCAAAAATTATCCCTCTGCACAAAAAAGGGAATTTAGATGATCCAAATAACTACAGACCAATTTCGCTGCTATCGTCTGTCTCAAAGCCACTAGAACGTCATATTCATCACCATCTATCATCTTTTATTGAGAAATAAACTGTTGTATATATCAATCAGTCAGGATTTAGGAAACTACATTCATGTGAAACGGCTTTGTGTCGGATCACAAATTTGCGGCTAAAAAGATATCAACAACAGGAAAGCAGTTGGTGTAGTGTTTATTGATTTAACAAAGGCTTTTGATTTAATCAATCACAATATATTGCTAAAAAAAAAAAAAAAAACTTAATGTTTACGGCGTTGACAACAATATAGAATCATTTTTCAGATCTTATTTGTCAAACCGTACGCAATCCGTTTTTCACGAGGTGTTATTTCTTCTAAAAGACAGTTGCCGAGAGGCGTGCCACAGGGATCAATCTTAGCTCCCCTGTTGTTCTCGCTCTACATAAATGATCTGCCTTTATCAATTCAAAATGCAGTGTGTGATTTGTTCGCTGACGATACATCTTTACAATACTCTAGTCATAGCATCGATGAAATTAATTATCATTTAAATGCAAGCATGAAATCAGTGGAATACTGGTGTGATTCAAATGACATGCTTGTTCATCCTCATAAAACCGAGTCTATCTTAATATGTGCACGTCAAAAAAGACAAGTCATAAAAGAAGCAAAATTAAAAATAATGTACAAAGATAAAACAATAAAACAAGTTACAAAGCACAAATTATTAGGCATCGTCATCGATGAAAATCTTTCCTGGCACGATCAGATCCATAACCTAATCAAACAAGTCTCGTGTTGTGTGTTCCAGTTGTCACAGATAAAACACTTTCTCAACGAACATTCACGAAAAATGTACTATTTTGCTTTTGTTCAGGCTCGATTAGACTACTGCTCTATTATCTGGGGTAAATGTGCGCCATCTACTTTAAAACCACTTTGTTCATTGCAAAAGCGAGCCATTAAGATGATCAGCTATCAGAAACAATCCGATCCTTCTACGCGTGATTTATTTAGGTACAATAAAATACTACCTCTTCACTCATGTATAACATTCAACACTCTGATCCTTATGCACAAAATTGTTCATGACGCATGCCCAGATTATTTAAAATCAATAGTACATTTACATCACCATCATGATTCGCTCAGATTCCTTATTCCTAAAGCTAATTTAGATTTATTCAAAACAAGTTTTTCTCCTTCTGTGGCTGTAAAGAATGGAACACACTTCCCGCAAAATACAGAATATTCCCCAATTATCAGCTTTCAAAAATGAAGTAAAGTTACTTCTTTTTGATACTCATGACTGACCTATGCGTAGACATTAGCCTGACCGTACATACTTACCAGAGACAAAAAAAGTGCACTGCAGATAAACGATGCAGTTGATTTGATGTGTGTGTGTGTGTGTGTGTGTGTGTGTGTGTGTGTGTGTGTGTGTGTGTGTGGGTGGGTGGTGTGTGTGTGTGTGTGTGTGTGTGTGTGTGTGTGTGTGTGTGTGTGTGTGTGTGTGTGTGTGTGTGTGAGGAGGTCTCTAGGAAATTACACCCCACGCGTGTGTAAAGTAGCCTTCTCTCGATTGGATTGAGAGAGAGAGTGAGAGGGGGGGGGGGGAGAGGAGAGAGAGAGAGAGAGAGAGAGAGAGAGAGAGAGAGAGAGAGAGAGAGAGAGATTTTAGAGCATGAGATTTTAAGCATGAAATGTTATTTGATGTTATTTTGTAAGTTTTTACCTTACTTTTTTTTTTTTTCAATTTGTAGTTGTTGTTGGGCAGAATTGTAAAAAGGCCTTCAATGAGCCTAACTCCTCCTCCTCCTCCTCCTCCTCCTCCTTCCTTGTCAAAAGGCTTGATTTTTTTTTCTCTCATATTATGATGATGTCAGACCGTTTACAATAGGCAGACTGTTCATGTTGTTATTCATGTCACACATGTGTTAAACCAAACAGAAGGAACACATTCATCTTAAGACTCCATGTCACGCATGTGTTGAATCAAGGCGAAGAAAAAGATTCACCATAAGACTTAGTGTCACGTGTCGTGTTGAATTCAGATAAAGGAACAGATTCACCCTAAAATGTCATGTCAAATGTGTTGAATCAAGGCGAAGAAACAGATTCAGCTGAAAGCGTTATGTCACGTGTGTGTTGAATCAAGACGAAGGAACAGATTCACCTAAGGCATTATGTCACGTGTGTGTTGAATCAAGACAAAGGAACAGATTCAACCTAAGACATAATGTCACGTGTGTGTTGAATCAAGATGAAGGAACAGATTCACCCTAAGACATAATGTCACGTGTGTGTTGAATCAAGAGAGGAAGGCAACAGATTCGAAGGAACAGATTCACCCTAAGACGCTAGTGTCACGTGTGTGTTGAATCAAGACGAAGGAACAGATTCAACCTAAGACGCTGTGTCGTGTGTGTTGAATCAGACGAAGGAACAGATTCACCCTAAGACGCTATGTCACGTGTGTGTGTTGAATCAAGACGAAGGAACAGATTCGACCTAGAGACGCTGTGTCACGTGTGTGTTGAATCAAGACGAAGGAACAGATTCAACCTTAGACGCTATGTCACGTGTGTGTTGAATCAAGACGAAGGAACAGATTCAACCTTAGGCATTATGTCACGTGTGTGTTGAATCAAGACGAAGGAACAGATTCAACCTAAGGCATTGTGTCACGTGTGTGTTGAATCAAGACGAAGGAACAGATTCAACCTAAGGCGCTATGTCACGTGTGTGTTGAATCAAGAATGAAGGAACAGATTCACCCTAAGACGCTGTTCACGTGTGTGTTGAATCAAGACGAAGGAACAGATTCACCCTGTGTCACGTGTGTGTTGAATCAAGACGAAGGAACAGATTCACCCTAAGACGCTGTGTCACGTGTGTGTGTGTTGAATCAAGACGAAGGAACAGATTCACCCTAAGACGCTGTGTCACGTGTGTGTGAATCAAGACGAAGGAACAGAACAGATTCACCTAAGACGCTGTGTCACGTGTGTGTTGAATCAAGACGAAGGAACAGATTCACCCTAAGACGCTGTGTCACGTGTGTGTTGAATCAAGACGAAGGAACAGATTCAACCTAAGACGCTGTGTCACGTGTGTGTTGAATCAAGACGAAGGAACAGATTCACCCTAAGACGCTGTGTCACGTGTGTGTTGAATCAAGACGAAGGAACAGATTCAACCTAAGACGCTGTGTCACGTGTGTGTTGAATCAAGACGAAGGAACAGATTCAACCTAAGACGCTGTGTCACGTGTGTGTTGAATCAAGACGAAAGGAACAGATTCAACCTAAGACGCTGTGTCACGTGTGTGTTGAATCAAGACGAAGGAACAGATTCACCCTAAGACGCTATGTCACGTGTGTGTTGAATCAAGACGAAGGAACAGATTCAACTTATGACGCTGTGTCACGAGTGTTGAATCAAGACGAAGGAACAGATTCAACCTAAGACGCTATGTCATGTGCGATGAATGAAAATGAAGGAACACATTCACCCTGAGAAGTTCATGTCACATGTGCGCCTAATCAAGACAAAGAAACACCTCCACCGAAAACTTCAAACAGGTGCGCTTCAGAGGAGTGAGCGGAGGAGGGGGTACCGGTTGGTTGAAGGAGTGCCACACACGCTCTCAGTCCCCATCCCCTGGCCCATTCCGAGCGAAAGGCCTGCAGGGTCTGCCACTGATATCGTCGTCTCTGCATCTTCTGCGTTTTGAATCAATGTATGCGAACTTTTCCTCGCATGGAAATGAAAGAATTTCGCTCAATTATAATTCGGTGTTGTGTTTTAGCAATTCTGGCATTTCAAACCTCCACCATAAAAGAACACTGACATCATTATCAATTAGTTAATCTATTTGGCAGGCAGCGTTGCAGCACACTCATTTTCCGTTCTCAGTACCCGTGGACATATAAATGAGATTAAATATACAACATCAAAAAGCATGCATAAAATCATATATCTCTTGCCTGCGCTACACAAGTTTCTATCCGCAATAATCGGTATATTATCGTAATTGCTTCCTATTCACACACACACATGGGCCCGTGCCACACACACACCCATGCACACACGCATGTGTACACTCACCACACACATGTACTATGATAATAATGGCACAACCAGTGTTAGGTAGGTACTCAAGGTCTGGCCAGCACGCTGGGCTAATGCATAGGTCATCTATCTGCAAAGTCATGGCGACGAGACCCTCTTCTTAAATTCTCCCATCTTAGTCATTAATTCATTTATCCATCAGCTTTAAAACATGCGTACTGTGGTCTCAAAACTTAGCGGGTGTGGTGCAGCGCATATGGACTAGTCCGCACGCAGTGACACCTTGATGAAACTGAAACCGTCTCCTAGTCATAAACAAATTTGATTCACTTTTTTTTTTTTTAATGCGATACCACCTAAACGCTTCTACTATGTAGATAATCCTAAAACCGGTCCACCGACTCTTTTTCACGTTTGGGACACGATCAACTATCGCAAGTGTCAACTATCGCAAGTGTCAACAAGTACTCTGTTCGGCAATAAAATCTAACTCATGACAAATATGTGATGATATCATGATGATCGGTCATGTTCAACTCCAGTTCTTTTAATACTCCGAGCTGGGGGTGAGGTGGGAGGGTGGGTGACACTGGTTTTGTCATGTACAGATTGAGCTTCCTCAAACATGACTGCTGCCCCAAAATGTCATGTATGCGGCCTAATTTCTCCTCGGCAAAGGCCCGAATAATTCCAAGCCACACAGCTGAGCGAAGCATTCCGCACATCACCAACCTTGTTGACGAAGACACCGGCATGTCGGGGGGAGCGGAGTGCAGCCTGACGACGATTCCACATCACCAGGCGGAAGCTAGCTCTCGGGTGCACCGACTTCCGCTGAGAGATCGGAGAGGCGCCGTGAGGCTGGCAGTCTTCTTCACACTCCATCCCGGGGACACTGGCACCCACCAGCCCTCCCCACTTCTGCTGTATTCACGCCTCAGACCCCACTTCAAGAACTGTCCGTTAGATTCACTCTTAAGGTTCACCCATCAGACCCACTTCAAGATCCACCGATAGACTCACTTCAAGATCCTCCATCAGATCCACTCCTAGATCCACCCATCAGACCATCTTCAAGATCCAGCTATCAGATTCACTTCAAGATCCACCCGTCAGACTAGCTCCAAGGTCTACCCGTAAGATTCACTCCAAGATCCACCCATCAGACTCACTCCAAGATCCACCCAACAGACACACTCCAAAATCCACCCATCAGACTCGCTCCAAGGTGTATCCGTCAGACACTCCAAGATCTACCCGTCAGACTCACTTCAAGATCCACCAGTCAGACTCACTCCAAGAACTACCCATCAGATATACTCCAAGATCCACCCGTCAGACTCTCTCAAAGTTCCACCCCGTCAGACCTACTGCAAGATCCCCCCGTCAGACTCACTTCCAGATTCACCCGTCAGACTCACTTCAAGATCCACCCGTCAGACCCCCTCCAAAATCCACCCGTCAGACCCACACTCCAAAATCCACCCATAAAGCATACTCCGATATCCACCCATCAGACTCTCTCAAAGTTCCATCGGTCAGACCCACTCCAGAATCCACCCATCAGTCCCACAGTTTGCCGTGTCTCCGTCCTGCCTGTCAACACTGTGCAGCGGGCAGTCCTTCAGTGCCAGCGCCGCTATCAGCCTGTGGATCGGTTCTCCCTTTCGCTCCCTCCTTCCTCCTTTCTCGCTTCTCTCTCCTCATCTCTTGCCTCCCTTCCCAGCACCAACGGTTCTGCAGTACCCCCTCCATGCCCCCGTTCCCCTTCATTCTCTCCCACCCTCCTCCCCATTCGTTCATAATCAGCCATCATCGTGAACAGGGCGCACTAACCTAATTCCTGATTTAATGGCGACTGGCGACTGGCGTGTGTGTGTGTGTGTGTGTGTGTGTGTGTGTGTGTGTGTGTGTGAAATGTCAACAACATCAACCTGATGATGACGATCATTCAACAAAGCGTTACATGTCACCCATGTGAGGACGCGATTGATTTGATGATAAAGACTTAAGTAAAGAATTAAATGAAGTGAAGGAAGAACTCCAAAGCAATGTTAAAAAAAGATGTTGATGGAAGTGAGTCTGTTGTGACTGAGGAAAATGATGTTCAGTCTTTTTTCAAACGTTTAAATGTGAGAAAGGCAATGGGCCCTGATAATATCTGTGGAAAATTGTTGAAGGTGTGTGCTTCTCAGCTCTCCTATGTTTACAGTCGTTTGTTTACCTGGACACTGAGAGAATGTATAATTCCTGTTTTATGGGAAAAATGCCACTGTATATCCTGTTCCCAAAAAACGCAACCCAAGCTGTTTAAATGATTACCGACCAGTTGCCCTCACAATTGTTGCAATGAAATGTCTTGAAACAATTGTCCTCTGTTCTGTTTTAAAAGATACTACACAGTACCAAGACCCGTTTCAGTTCGCATACCAACAGAACAGATCAACAGATGATGCCACACTCACACTTCTCCATCATGCGCTTTCACACCTCGAAAAACCTGCCTCCTTTGTACGCATTCTCTTTATTGATTTCTCATCAGCATTCAACACCATACAACCACATCTGATGGCAAAGAAACTCATTATCATGAATGTGTGTAACAAGTTCATTCTTTGGATAACTGATTTTCTAACACAGAGGACACAGTCTGTTCGATATCAAAGTATCGTTTCGCCTTCCAGAGTCATTTCAACTGGCGCACCTCAGGGTACTGTTTTATCTCCAGTGCTTTTAACTCTGTACACAAACGATTGTTCAGGAAATTATTCGACTTTGTACATTAAATATTCAGATGACTCAGCACTTTAGGATCTTTCCAACTCTGACTCTGTTTACTTCAGGGAGGTTCAAAGATTTGTTGACTGGTGCGATCATATCTATCTTGATCTGAATGTAACAAAAAAAAAAGAAATGTTGATTGATTTTAGAAAGAATCCAAAAGTTGTACCACCGCTTTTTATCAAAGGTACTGACGTGTTGAATCGTACAAATATTTATGAACTTTTTATTGATATAGCTGAATTTTAAATCCCATGTTGATTATGTCCACAAAAAATGTCAAACCAGATTGCATTGTCTTCGCAAGCTGCGATCATTTCATGTGAATACTGACATTCTTCGGACATTTCATTCATGCTTCTTGGAATCTGTTTTTTTATGTGTTGTTGTATGGTGGGTTGACTGTGAAGAGTAAAAATGTGCTTGAGAAACTAGTGAACGTGGGAGGAAAAATTGTTTGTGGGAGACAAAAAAGTCTGAGTGAGCTGTAAGGTGCCGTGTTGTTTGTAAAGCGAAGAAGGTTGCGTGTGACCAGACCCACGTTCTTGCAAATCAGTACGACCTTCTTCAGTCAGGACGAAGATATCGATCGGTGAAATGCAGAAGTTTTATTCTCCAGTGCATTGATTTTCTGAACAGAGGTGATGTCTAATTGCTTTTTAACTATGGATTATTGTTACATTTTGTTTTATAAAGATACATTTAATTTAAACTCAGAGTGAGCGTACTGTTACATTTTAGATAACAAATAGTTGTGTTATTTTAGTTTTAAATCTCATCTTAGAATTTAGATAACAAATAGTTGTGTTATTTTAGTTTTAAATCTCATCTTAATTTTTTGTCAAATTCGTTGTAGAAAAATGTAATTTTATATAATAGTATTTTTGTATTATGCAGCCACCTTGAAATCCAAAACTCTTTTATATGAATGTATGTCATATGTGACAAAATAGGTGATGTGACAAATCATTATTTTTGCTGTGTGCTGTGTATGTGTGACCACAAACAAATTTTTCTCGAATTGAGATAATAAAGTTTGCTTGACTCGTCTTGACTTGATCCCAAAGGCTAGGTGCACAATTCACATCAAATGACGAGTGCAGGCATGGTCATGCATGAAATCCAAACCACATACCCTCAGACAAAGACTTTGTGCACAACAGTGAAAGGACACGGGAGGTAACATTCTGAGCCAATGAGCGAGACCAGGTATTTCTGTTAAGTAAACAGGCTCGCCAGTTCAGATATCCAGTATTTACGATGTCTGTGCTTGCCTCATACTCACACAGATAACAATCTGGGTCCACAAGCGTAGATAAGCATACACACCACTATGTTCTTTTTATTGCAAGGTGCTGCCGTAGAGTTGTAGCCCTTTGCTCGCTGACCTGCCCATGTTACGTACAACAAGTTTGATTCGTTTTCGAGAAAGCCGAAACCGCAGTGAACTATGGGAGAAATGAAAATGAAATCACGGAAAAACTCACCATCACTTTTTTTTTCCTTGGTAGCCTCATACACACGCGCTTGTTTTGTTGAAGAAGTCACACATATAAAGGTCTTCCTGGTAACATCACTGTCAGGAAGTTTCGTTCCTGCTCGCGTTGTGTAAAGTGAAATTCAGATTCTGTTCTTCTTTCAATCTCAGCCGATCAATTACTGCTACGGTAAACACCGCTACGTTGTCAAAAGCTCTCCCAGCACGTTAGTATTCTGTCTCGAGACAGGCATGGGGAAATATCTGTGGTGGTCATCAAACCCAAACAAACAACTGAACAACAATCCAACCCAAACAACAACTAAACAAGAATCGAACCTAAACAACAACTGAACATTTTTCAAATCCAAACAGCAACTGAACGTTTTTCAAACTCAAACAACTACTGAACACTATCAAACCCAAACAACAACTGAACAACAACCCCAAAACAACAATCCACCAAACAACAACTGAAACAACCCAAACAACAACTGAACAACAATCCAACCCAAACAACAACTGAACAACAATCGAACCTAAACAACAACTGACATTTTTCAAATCCAAACAACAACTGAACGTTTTTCAAACCCAAACAACTACTGAACATTATCAAACCCAAACAACAACTGAACAACATCCAATCCAAACAACAACTGAACAACAATCCAATCCAAACAACAACTAAACAATAACAAACCCAAACAACACTGAACAACAATCCAATCCAAACAACAACTAAACAATTAACAAACCCAAACAACAACTGAACAACAGATCTAGCTGCAAAGTGAGACGACTGCAGACGGAAATCTAAACAAATCTTAAATAAATGTCAGCGAATCGCCCAGAGAAACGTGGACAAACGAGTCACAAGACAAAACTCAACGCGTTTCGACCTCTTAGGTCTTCTTCAGGTGAAACAAAAACGAATAAAATAACGAAAATGCACTTGAACATCAATCAAACGCAAACAACTGAAAATTTATCAAACCCAAACAACAACTAAACAATTATTAAACCCAAACAACAACTGAACAACAGTCAAACCCAAACAACAACTGAACAGCAATTAAACTTAAACAACGACTGAACGTTTTTTTTTTTTTCAAATCCAAACAAAAATTGAACATTTCAAACCCAAACAACAACTGGATAATTATCTACCCCCCCCCCCCAAATGACTGAACACTTATCCCCGGAAAAAAAAAAATGAATAATTCTGAAACACACACACACACACACACACACACACACACACACAAGTAAAAAATGAAATATCACGTGGCCAAAAAGGCATCTTCATCTCCTGTTCTGAGCTGCCATCCCTGCTCACAACAGACCAATCTACTGGCAGTGGTCCTGCTACGTTCACCGTGATGCTAACAGCGGAGCGTTTTCTTCTTTTGCTGAATAGAGGGACCCCATGGTCAAACAGTTGAAACATTACCCGTGGAGCAGACAGTCGTGAGTTCGAACCTCCCGTCGGGTCGGATTTTTAAAGTTTCAAAAACCTTTTCAGCTCTAGAAGTTAATGGTCAGGTCATTAAGTGGCGGAACCACACACACACACACACACACACACACACACACACACACACACACACACACACACACACACACACACACACACACACACACACACACACACACTTACACACACACACACACACACACACACACACACACACACACACACACATTTACACACACGCACGCACGCACGCGCGCGCGCGCAGCACACACACACACACACACACACACACACACACACACACACACACACACACGCACATTCCATCATCAGTGGCTTCCAGAAAATATTCAAAATGCAACACAAACGACCAGGATGAGACCCACATTTACAATGAAAGACTACTTGGCATCAGATCCAAATTCACAGCAGCAAAACGAGTCATTCAGTCACAACAACGAAATGCATCTGAAAAAAAAGCGAAAGCGAAATGCAACGAGATAAGAAAATGACGTCACACTCTCCTTCTTCGTCTTCTCCCAAATGGTATCTCAGAATGTGACCACACCTGACAATGACTCATCTGGAAACTTCAGCTGGTGGATCGTTGCAGTCAGTGACTTTTGAATATCAAGCGTGGTGAAGCAACACCAAAAATCCTTGTGACGGAACTCTCAGATTTACAAACCAATCCCACTTGACGATTTCTTTCCAGTTTTCTTGATATTAAGAGAGATGTCAAAGAGATCCCCTCCCCCCCCCCCCCCCCTCTCTCTCTCTCTCTCTCTCTCTCTCTCTCTCTCTCTCTCTCTCTCTCTGATGGAT
Organism: Conus betulinus; assembly: GCA_016801955.1. Taxonomy (NCBI): domain Eukaryota; kingdom Metazoa; phylum Mollusca; class Gastropoda; order Neogastropoda; family Conidae; genus Conus; species Conus betulinus. The sequence goes on from JADBJO010009711.1 coordinate 20,580, forward strand.
TAAAAGTTTGTGTTGTTGTTTTTTTTTTTTTACGCCCCCACAGTATTAAGCAAGTCTTCTCTTTAGTTCCGTTTTCATTTTATCTTGTTCTGAGACAGACAAGAAGTTTTGTCCTCTAACTTTTTTCAGAGGATACCCCTTCAATATTGTATTGTGCACTCACTAAAAATTAGAGCGATCACAATCTCACAGCTACTATGTAAAATCCTGTGTGCGTGTGTGACAGCCATGGGACATTATTACAGCCGGTACACGTACAACTTTATGGCTGTGTTTATGGCTGTGGCAAACGGGAAATTCGATCTTTATCAGAAATAATGTGGATTTGCATACAATGGTAAAAATAGACCAATGAGGAGGAAGGTCAAAAGTCATGCAACAGCATGCAAACTATGAATCTGGATTGAATTAAAATGTAAGGCAAAAAAGCGACAAATTGAATTGTCTGTATCTCATATTGATATCAAATGCAATTGACAATTCAGCTCTATCTTCTCATCTTACGAACATGATATCTATTTCTATTGTTTGGAACATAAAAAAAAATGAAGAAAAAATTATCTATAACAACAACAAATAGTATGGTTGTCGACAAATCAACAACATTTTGTTTTTAATGTGACTATGTCCAATGTTGTATAGATTGAGAATGCTGTGTGTAAATTTATAGAATGAGGGAAACACATTACCACGTTTCAGGTCACTTTGATTGAGAATGTCTTTGGAAACATGAAGAAAGAAAGAATGGATGTTCGTGACCAAAGGTAATGTTAGGCCGATTACGTAAAAAAGCTCTGTAAAGCTGTAGAAGAGAGAGAAAAATTTTACCACATCAAGTGTCAGAATGCTTGAGAACGGCTGTATAAACTTTGTTGAAAGCGACGGAAGTATGTTGTCAAGTTTGATGCTGTATTGATTGAGACTGAAGTTATGAACTTGCGGAATGAGGTCAACGAGTTAATGAGTACTGAGCTACAACCAGTATGCTATTGCCATCATTGCACCCGCGTGGCATTTTCTTTAAACAGAAAAAAAGAAAGAACAAAAAAACCTCCCTCGTTGCTTGTTGTAAACATGTCCATGTCATTCCTGTTTTCATGTACACTTCATAAAACGTTCGTCTGAAAAACTATCCCTTCCTGGCCCTCTAGCGGCCAGACTGATTCCGACTCTCGCCAGTGGTAGCTCCGCACATAATAGTCACGTGCTTGTCCTATTCGCCGTAATAAACTCGTGAACTACACCTCCGCTGAAGACGCCCGGTTTGATTCACTAAGTAACTCGAAGATCATAACTAACAATGCTTTGTAAACATGAGAAGGAGAGTGAAATATGCCGACACTAAGACTTAGTCCCCTCTCTCATCTTCACGTACTTAGATGGGGTTTTTATGCTTGGCATAATACATAATTTCTATAGTTGAAAATATAAACATGGACATCATTATGACAGTGAGTATATAACAAGTGCAGACACAACTGTAAGAGTGGAGCTACAACTGTTATGGACCTAATTATAAGTGAGTAATCACATGACAGCTGTGAACACATCAGAGAAGTAAAGATATCACAGTACAGACCCAGTTAATATGATGAGTCATTAACAGTCGTTGACAGAATCATATTCGTAAACATTCAATAGTTTGCACACATAACCACACAGCAATATACAACAGTTGTGGTAATTCATAAAAGTAAATATATGAGAGTTATAGACACCATTGTAAGAGTCAAAGGCATATTTTTTTGCATACACACAAAAAGGCGTCATTGTTCGTAATCTAAACCATAGTTACACGTGCTCTTTTCTTAGAGAAAAACATGTTTAACAGTGCTAAACATATGTAACATGCATGACCTTATAAAAGCAATTACGAAATAAAACTAAAACCCAGTAGCCTTCGTTCCACCATGAATAGCACTATCCACAAGTTCAATTGTTCCACACCTTCGTAGCTGTTATAGACATCCTTGACATTCCTGGCTGCACAGTTGTACATGAGGCCAAGATAAAGTTGTACATGAGGCCAATATACAGTTGTACATGAGGCCAAGACACAGTTGTACATGAGGCCAAGACACAGCTGTACATGAGGCAAAGACACAGTTGTACATGAGGCCAAAATACAGTTGTACATGAGGCCAAGACACAGTTGTACATGAGGCCAAGACATAGTTGTACATGAGGCCAAGACAGTTGTACATGAGGCCAAGATACAGTTGTACATGAGGCCAAGATACAGTTGTACATGAGGCCAAAACACAGTTGTACATGAGGCCAAGATACAGTTGTACATGAGGCCAAGACACAGTTGTACATGAGGCCAAGACACAGTTGTACATGAGGCCAAGACACAGTTGTACATGAGGCCAAGACACAGTTGTACATGAGGCCAAGACACAGTTGTTCATGAGGCCAAGACACAGTTGTACATGAAGCCAAGACACAGTTGTACATGAGGCCAAGACAAAGTTGTACGTGAGGCTAAGACGCAACCTAAAGACGACCAAGACACACAGACATAAATGAGGTCAGTGAAGTGAAGTGCTGCCCTTCAGCCTGTACACTGTCTAGTGACCAACTGGACAACACCTGTCGTTTATCGCCGATCAGTGAAGACACTTTACTTCATTTAGCATGTTATACAGCTGTAGACATCTGAGAGTTAATGACAACTGTCATTGTGACAGTGTTATTGATACATACATTTGCAAACGCAGTTGAAAACATGTTTATAAAACTGACACACAGATGCTGACACACAGCCATAGCAAACACGTCACCGGTGTAGCTCCCGGTTCAGTCTTTGTGTTCGTCATGGCGATCCTTGAGCAGAGAACGAAGGTCGTCCAGGTCGTGCTTGAGCTGCTGGAGGTCGGAGGACAGCCTCTGATCCAGGGAGTCCATCTTCATCCTGATGTCCCCTCAGCACCTCTCTCTCCATCTGATCCGCCAGGTCCACATCAGCCTTCACGTTCCAGGCGGGAATAGAGATGTACCAGACCTCCTCGTCACCGCCCATCTCAAAGGCTATCGGCAGGTTCTTTCCCTTGGCCTGGGCGGTCTTCCGCAGCTTTTTGAACTTGATGGAGCTGAAGATCTTGGTGGTAGCGGGGAAGGCCTTCTCGATGTCCACGCCCAGCTGTACGGACTCCATCCGCCAGAACACGCTCTGCTGATTGAGGATGGCGGCATAGGAATCGTTCATCATGGCGATGAGCAGGTTCAGCAGGAGGATGGTGCCCAGAACCATGTAGACCAGATACAGGACTTTCACAAACACCGTGTCCCGTCCCACGGCGCTCATGGAGCTTTGGAAGGTGTCTGTGAAGAGCTCCCCCATCCCGATCATCAAGTTAAACACAAGGAACGCCGTGTCGAAGGGTGACGGATACTCATCCACGACACTCTGGGAGATCTGGAACGTGGCGTGGAAGGCGAAGGAGAAAGCGAGCAGCACGAGGTAGATGAAGAGAAACTTGAGGATGTCTTTGACGATCATGTTCTGGATCATCCTCCAGAAGTAGTGGATGATGCGGAAGCCCCTGGGTGAAGGAGATGGTGTACAGCCAGCCGATGCACACGGCCACCGAGAAGACGTAGTCCATGTCCGAGTTGTGAACAGCGTACAGCACGATCCACACGAGGACCAGCACGGAGTAGACCAAGCTGACCACCACGGGCAAGGCGATGTACAGCAAGTTAGACATGACGCTGGCCCTCCACAACCGTCTGAACCTGACGGCGGCCGGAAGTTCTCCAGTGCACACGACCCGGGCCAGGCGGTACAGATTGTAGATGAGAATGACGCCGGGCTCCACCGGACCTACGACGAACAGGAAGCCGGTTGCCGCGTCCATGCTGTCGTCATCTGGGTCGGTGCGTCTCTTTTCCAGCAGCCGTATGCCAGAGTAGCTATAAACATGCAAAAAGCAGTTTCCAGTTGTCCAAACAGCAACAGAAAAAAAAAACACATGCAAAAAACTACGAAACACAACAAAAACTGTGAACAAACAGTTACAGTTTTCAATTCTTTCAGATGTGTCCGAATAAAGAACAAAAGAAAAAGGAAGGATGGGGTGGTGAGGTCTGGGACGAAATAAACAGTTAGTTTCTAACTGTTGGAGGTCTGCCCATATTAATAACAAAAAGGGAGCACGAGCAGTTACCGGTCATAATTGTTTAAGATCTGCCTGTAGACAAACAAACAAAACAACGCAAAAAAACCTCAAGTAATAATAAAGGTTTCTATCTGTTTAGAATCTGCTCATTTGGCAAAATAAAAACTACAGAACAGTCATGTTTTTTGGTCTACTCAAACAACAGAAAAAAAAGGGTTAAAAACTTTACGATTTCTCGTTATTTGTCTGACCAAACATTGAAAGACATCTAAGACAACTAACGGTTACAATTTCTTAATGTCTAAGATCTGCCATAATAGCAGAAGAAAAACACACAGTTATAGAGTCATATTGCTCAAGATATGCCCTCGGGCATAGATAGGGAGGAAACCGTTTTCAATAAGGAGCAGCCCCTTATCAACAGGGAGCAAAGAGTTTCGACATCTTTAGGATTCAAAGGTCTGTATGGTATTGGAAAACGAAGGTGTTGTATACACATGAATAACATCAATTCAGTTAAAATCAATTCATTTCAATACTACTTTTAATACTCCACATGGACATTTATACGTGATTTCAAAAGCTCATCATCATAAACACTACATATGTAAAACTCATAACAAACAAAATCGTAAACTTAGAACACATCTCAGATTTTAAGTCCAGTGAAAACCCGCCAAACTCTTCAAGTGCTCGTACAAACACACACACACACACACACACACACACACACACACACACACACACACACACACACACACACACACACACACACACACACACACACACACACACACACACACACACACACACACACACACATTCAACTCATGCACGCGCGCACGTGCGTGCGCGCACGAACTCTACCTGAACAGAGACATGTAGATAATGTGGACGATCATTATGATGATAGCGTAAGTCCAGGCAGCAACAGAACTGTAGGCTTTCTCTATCTCCGAGAACGGCTGAAACAAACGCAATAATACCTCAACGTGAAGGCTTGCTCTGTATCAGATGTAGACCACCTTGACATTAAAGTTTTTTTCTCCATCTCATATACAAAGCATTGAGACATAAATGGTTCCTCCGCTTTAGATATAGACACCACTCGTACATAAATGCCATTATGCATACAGACCATCTGGGCATCAAAAGTTTTCTCTATTTTAGTCACAGACTCTTTAGCCTATCAACGCTCTCTATATCAGATTCGGGCCACCCTCGGCACTAAAGCCTTTTTTCTATTTTTGGTATACACAATCCAGAGAGGAAAAGCTCTATTTTATTTATCTCAGGTGTTGACCACATTTGCCAACATGAAATCCCGACCCTCAGCTCTGGATGTGGTATCTATAGACATCTGCCAACATGAATCTCAAACCTGAGCTATAAATGTACTATTCTGTCGATATTTTCCGACAAGAACACCGACCCCAAGCTCTAAATATGCTATCCTATAGACATTTGTCAACATGAACCCGACCCTAAGCTCTAAATATGCTACCCAGTAGACATTTGTCAACATGCACCCCGACCCTAAGCTCTAAATATGCTACCCTGTAGACATTTGTCAACATGCACCCCGACCCTAAGCTCTAAATATGCTACCTGTAGACATTTGTCAACATGCACCCCGACCCTAAGCTCTAAATATGCTACCCTGTAGACATTTGTCAACATGAACCCCGACCCTAAGCTCTAAATATGCTACCCTGTAGACATTTGTCAACATGAACCCCGACCCTAAGCTCTAAATATGCTACCCTGTAGACATTTGTCAACATGCACCCCGACCCTAAGCTCTAAATATGCTACCCTGTAGACATTTGTCAACATGACCCCGCCCCCCTACGCTCTAGGCATGTTATCCTGTTGACAAATGTCAACAGGAATTCAGACCTTCAACTGTAGATAAGCCATCCTGTAAACAATTTGCCAGTATGAATCCTGACCCTGAGATCTTGACAGAATAGCTGAAATAGACACAGAATACTCTTGGGCAGAATACTCTTGGGCATTCAGGGTTTCTGTGCTTCAGAGAAGAGATGAAACATATTGAAGATGTTGTTGTTCCTTTCGTTTCTAAATGACCATTTGTCAAAGACATCATCCATTCCAGGGAAGAAATAAAACCTGTATTAGAAGCTTTCTCAGCAAACTTCTAGTTCAGCAGCTCCCATTTGAGTCGACATCGTCGACTGATGATCTCGCAAGCTGAATTACTTCCCTTTGTGAGAGCGCTAATCAATGAGGTCGAGACAAAGTGGGGGCCTCTCAACCTGGACTTGGCCGAATTCTCTGTATCCACCAAACACAGACCACCTAGGTCTTGAAGGCTTTCCCTTCTCACAGATCAGTTGTGTTTCCGTCTGATTTCCTCCAGGTGAAACTCTCTCCAGAGTCACTGTTCATTGGGGGAAAACTACCGCTCACTCGCCTTCAAACGTGATTTCTATCTGTCGTGATTTCTTTCCGTCAAGTATCAAAGTGAATTAAATTAGAAAGCACCTTAATGTTATACATCAATACGAAAAACAACACACAGAAGCTGACACGTTTCTTGACATGTGCACAAGTCTGCGTGTCTATGCTCTAAGATTATCATACATGAAGCGCCTGCTAATCTCTCTGACCTCTTCAAATATCTATTCCTACACGTTCCCTCCATTCTTCCTCTGATGACCGAATTTTTCGAATTCCCTCAGATAACCGAACGCAGCACGGTTTTAGAGCATTCTGTTTTTGGTGTGGAAATACTCTGGAATTCGCTACCTTTCTAACTACGTCATGCCCCTTCCTTCCTGACTTTCACGTCTGCTCTTAAAGCTGATCAGTCTAAAAGCCTGTTGCAGAAGACCATATGAAATACTGCTGATTTGCAAAATCACTTGCACATTCGCTTGTGTAGAAAATGAGCTGTAGACCATGTTATACACTGTATGTATCTGTGTGTGTGACATATTGTGCCAGTATGTGTGTGTGTGTGTGTGTGTGTGTGTGTGTGTGTGTGTGTGTGTGTGTGTGTGTGTGTGTGTGTGTGTGTGTGTGTGTGTGTGTGTGTGTGTGTGTGTGTGTGTGTGTGTGTGTGTGTGTGTGTGTGTGTGTGTGTGTGTGTGTGTGTGTGTGTGTGTGTGTGTGTGTTCAGCGTATATTTTAGATATTGATTTGTTAAAACTTGAAAAGCGCTTCGTAGCCTACGTTGTTAGGATGGACACTCTAAGAAAATGTCCTCATTGTTATTATTTCTCATTTACGCCAATCCTACCTCAATAGAAGAAAATGTTTTTCAAAGCGAAATTCTGCTGTGAGGCTGTAGATGGCGGTCAGCCATTGAAAACCCTACCAGTAGCTTCCCTTGGGAGTGTTTTTGGCACGGTTGAATCAACAGGCTAACACGGCGGTCAGTATCTTCCAATCAGAAGCAAGTTGACAGAACTGGACGAATCACGTTGCCCAACATATACAATGATACTCATGAACAGAAAGAGACAAAGATGGACTACCGAAAGGCGTTACAACCTAGAGTCAAGTTCATCTTCTTTTCGTTTGAAATCTGCTTCCTGTCTGATATTAAACAAACAAGCAAACAAACAAGCTTTCTCGTTGTCCGAAAGAGCCAAAGATTTTTTTTCTTTGTCAGAAAGAAATCTTTCCAAATTATGTTCAGTCATTTTTTTTTTTTCGTAATTAATCCCCAGGTACCCAGAAATAGTAACGTTCTGCAATTGACTGGTGGAACCCGTGTACCTCGCGTGTTACACCGGATATGACCTCTAAGGTCAACAAAGGGACATGACTGGTTCACCTGAACGTCCAGCACTTTGCAGGCCGCCTCCGAGTCGTTGAGTGAGGTGAGGAACTCGATGTAAGATGGGCCGGTGCACCACGGAGCTCCGGGAGCAACATCCGGTGAAGGAGTTGTTGGTCAGCGGCGTCATGTGGTGACGTTGTAGGTGACGTAATCGTCCGTACGGTAGCACATGATATTGTGCTTGGACAAGACGTAGCGAAGAATATCCGAAGCTCCCACCTGGGGGAAGAAGAGTGATGCCTTACAGGCTGTGGTCTGCTTACAACTCATTCAAACTCCACAGATTTCATACATTATGACCACATGGTTTTTAACCATGTTTGGAGCATGCATGCAATCTGTGTGAATACGACCGCTGCTTTTCTCCATCCATGCATGAGATCATATACAGATTTAACAGGAAAATCTCTCTCTCTCTCTCTCTCTCTCTCTCTCTCTCTCTCTCTCTCTCTCTCTCTCTGTCTGCATGTATGTGTGTGTGTTTGTGTGTGGCGTATGTGTGTGTGTGTGTGTGTGGGGGGGTGGGGGGGGGGGGGGGGGGGGGGGGGGGGGGGGGGGGGGGGGGGCAAAAACGGCTGAACAATCAAACCTGGGCAGTCCAGGTCATACCCGTCAATATCTACGCACCAAAGTTCAGTGCTGAGCGATTCCAAACTCCTCATGTTCACAGAACTACCAGTAAGACCTCAAGCAAAGCTGCCGAGAGTTGCCGGACGTGTGCCCGCCATGGAGAAGGTGCTTGGAAAGGGAAACAACATTCTACGAAGGTCTTAGTGTAGGAACCAAGGAATCTGAAAGAAACGAGGTCGAGCAAGGGAACTGAAGGTCCGGACCAGGCTGTACAGCTGGCGAGGACCAGAAAGAGAGGATGGAGTTGGACCAGTCACACACTTCAAGCAGACTGCATACAGAAGATAACATCTTTGAAAACAAACAATCAAACAAATCCATACCTACCTGGAAAAAAAATGACTCCTTAGTCTGTGAAGGAGAAGACTGTGGGAAAAATAAACACTACCCACCTAGCAATATTGACAGCGACCACAGAGAAGGGAGTTGAGAGAACGGACACGGTAGCATTTAGCGGAGATGATATGTGAAAAAAAGAACTACTCATCTAACAATGTGACACTGCTCACGGACATTGAAGCTGAGAAAATTAACCACAAGTTTCAGTTTCAGTTTCATCGAGGAGGCGTCACTGCGTGCGGACTAGTCCATAGACGCTACACCACATCCGCTAAGTTTTGAGACCACACTGCGCACGATTTAAAGCTGATGGACAAATGAATTAATGATTTAGATGAGAGAAGTTAAGAAGTGGGTCTCGTGGCTATGACTTAGCAGCTGTCTGACCGACGTATTAGTCCAACGCGCTGGTCAGACCTTGAGTAACCTCCCTTACATTGGTTGTGCCATCATCATTATCTTTGTATGTGGGTGTGGTGAGTGAACACGTGTGTGCGAAAGGGGGGAGGGGGGCAGGTAG
>JADBJO010009711.1:35000-40000 GCA_016801955.1 Conus betulinus
CTCTTTGTGTTTTCTACATCACGTTTGAATCCTTCACATCCTTTGTGTTATCTACATCACATTTGAATCCTTCACCCTTGTGTTATCTACATCACGTTTGAATCCTTCACCCTTTGTTATCATTCACGTTTGAATCCTTCACCTTTCTGTTCTCCTCTATATCACGTTTCAATCACTTCACCCTTTCTGTTCTCCTCTATCACGTTTCAATCATTCACCCCTTTCGTTCTTCTATATCACGTTTCAATCATTCACCCTTTCTGTTCTCCTCTATATCACGTTTCAATCATTCACCCTTTCTGTTCTCCTCTATATCACGTTTCAATCCTTCACCCTTTCTGTTCTCCTCTATATCACGTTTTCAATCACGTTTTCACCCTTTCTGTTCTCCTTGAAGTCTAGTTTGAATCATTTACCCTTTCTGTTTTCATTTACATCACATTTGAATCATTCGCCCTTTCTGTTCTCCTCCATATCACGTTTAAATCATTCACCAAGTTTCGCTCGCGGCATGATCTACACTCACTAAAACGTCATTGAATTGTGAGATATATGGGTGAAGGGGGGGTAACGGGTAAGGAAGGGGTAAGCAAGGTCTTGTAGGTTGGGAATAATGTTTGGGGCGAGGTGGGGTGGGGGGGGATAGGATGTAGCACAATCCGCACTTTGTTCACGGTCTTTACCAGCAAAATGTTTTTTTTACGACCTTGCTTCTTTTCGATACGTGCACGTAAAAGGTGATTTCAGTTTTATTTATGGAACAGGCCTGGAATGATCATGTCCTGGGCATCTCCCATGCCCTCATCACCACTTCATCCGTGCCTGAGGGCGGTGCTCTCTCGCTGCTTCTCATCACCGCAAAAGAAAATGTTAAATGTACCCAGAACGCGTGGACATAGAGTTGTTGATAGCTTCTGCATTTTATGCATTTTACAGCACACCGTCGTCGCTTGCTCTGTCTTTTGGCTGAGATTCGTAGCCCATAGTATATTTGACATCTATTTGGACAAAATTACTACTCCCCCCCTCCCCCCCCCCCCCCCCCCCCCCCCCAGGAAAAATTACTCTTTCACACCTGTTTGGGCAAAGCTAGCTCCTGGAGGACGAAATCTTCCCACCTGTTCCGACAAATCAGCCCCTTTCTTCCCCCATCATGACCAGAGAATAAGTCTGCTCACCTTTTTAAAAGAGTCACCTATCTGCAGAAAAAAAAAATCTCACCATCTGTTTTCAAAAAAATAATCCTAGGAGAACAAGTTTTCCTGTCTGCGTGGATAAATCAGTCTCCAGAAAAAAAAAAAAAAAAAAAAAAAAACGTCTTTCCACCTGTTCGGGCAAATGAAACCCTAGGAGATTATCTTATCATCTGGTTTGACATATAAACCTTGAGGACAAGTCTGCTTTCCTGTGTGGGCAATTCAGTTTCCAAGAAACAAGTCTTCCCACCGGTTGGGACAAATCCACCCCAGGAGAACAAGTCCTCTCACCTGTTTGGACAAATCTTCCCACCTGTTTGGACAACTGAAACCCCGAGAGAAACAACTACCGTCACACAAAGAAGAACAAGTCTTCCCACCTGTTTGGACAACTGAAACCCCGAGAGAAACAACTACCGTCACACAAAGAAGAACAAGTCTTCCCACCTGTTTGGACAACTGAAACCCCAAGAGAAACAACTACCGTCACACAAAGAAGAACCAGTCTTCCCACCTGTTTGGACAACTGAAACCCCAAGAGAAACAGCTACCGTCACACAAAGAAGAACAAACTTCCCACCTGTTTGGACAACTGAAACCCCAAGAGAAACAACTACCATCACACAATGAAGAACAAACTTCCCACCTGTTTGGACAACTGAAACCCCGAGAGAAACAACTACCGTCACACAAAGAAGAACAAGTCTTCCCACCTGTTTGGACAACTGAAACCCCAAGAGAAACAACTACCATCACACAATGAAGAACAAACTTCCCACCTGTTTGGACAACTGAAACCCCAAGAGAAACAACTACCGTCACACAAAGAAGAACAAGTCTTCCCACCTGTTTGGACAACTGAAACCCCAAGAGAAACAACTACCATCACACAATGAAGAACAAACTTCCCACCTGTTTGGACAACTGAAACCCCAAGAGAAACAACTACCGTCACACAAAGAAGAACAAGTCTTCCCACCTGTTTGGACAACTGAAACCCCAAGAAAAACAACTACTGTCACACAAAAAACAAATCTTCCCACCTGTTTGGACAACTGAAACCCCAAGAGCAACAACTACTGTCACACAAAGAAGAACAAGTCTTCCCGCCTGTTCACACAAATCCAAAAAGAACAACTCTTCCCACCTGTTTGGACAAGTCGACCCCCAGCAAAACGAGGCGTTCCACGTGTTCTTTGAAGCCTTCCTTGGCGGCCAGGTGCAGCACGGTCTGGCCCTGGTTGTTCTGCTCGTTGATATCCGCGTCCCTCTTCATGGTCTCGTAGATGTCCAGCATGGTCACCAGGGCGTCGGGCTCCCCGGGACGAACCGCCTCGTGCAGAGCTATGTTGCCGTCGGCGTCTTTTGATCTGTTGGGAGACAGAAGCAGACCGTTGCCAGCTCCCACAATCGCCCTCTGAAACTGTTTCCTTGAGATTTTACCGGGACGTAAAACATCGCAGGTAATTAACTGAAATGGGATGGTCCTGACATGAATGAATGTGTGAGGATTGTTTGACTACAGTAGTCTTGGCTTGAAAGGATATATGAGCATTGCTTCAATACAGCAGTCCTGGATTGATTGAAAGGATATGTGAGGATAGTTTCAATACAGCAGTCCTGGCGTGTGAAAGGATATGTGTGAGGATTGTTTGGATACAGTAGTCCTGGCCTGAAAGGATATGTGAGGATTGTTTGGATACAGTAGTCCTGGCATGAAAGGATATGTGAGGATTGTTTGGATACAGGAGTCCTGAAATGAAAGGATATGTGAGGATTGTTTGGATACAGTAGTCCTGGCGTGAAAGGGTATGTGAGGATTGTTTGGGTGCAGTAGTCCTGGAGTGAAATGATATGTGAGGATTGTTTGGATACAGTAGTCCTGGCCTGAAAGGATATGTGAGGATTGTTTGGATACAGTAGTCCTGGCCTGAAAGGATATGTGAGGATTGTTTGGATACAGTAGTCCTGGCCTGAAAGGATATGTGAGGATTGTTTGGATACAGTAGTCCTGGAATGAAAGGATATGTGAGGATTGTTTGGATACAGTAGTCCTGGGCGTGAAAGGGTATGTGAGGATTGTTTGGATACAGTAGTCCTGGAATGAAAGGATATGTGAGGATTGTTTGGACACAGTTGTCCTGGCTTGACCGTTCACAGCTAGCCAGCTGGAACGGGGTTGGTCCTGACATGAGCAGTTTCATGCAATGAGTTTAAATGGGGTGACCTTCATATGAGCAAGGAGTGAGTTACCTTTTCAACATCCCATATCACGCGTAGGGTAAGATGGCGTTCATTAAAGCCAAACTATGTAAGCCTGCAGTACAAGTACCGACCACCAAAGGCAGCTGCTGAAACTCCTGACCTTGAAGGGAACGTGTCGGAATTCCCACATCACTTCCGGTCTGGCGAACTTGGCGGCGACATGGAGGGCGTTGTTGCCCTCACTGTCCTTGATGTTCAGCGATTCCCAGGCATGCGACTTGATGACGTAATCCATGAGCTTCTTCACCACCTCTGGGTGGATTGCTCTGCAACATTGACGTCATCAGTCGTGTCGTCATCACTGTGCTTCGGATCCTTGCAACAGTCCACAGACGTCATTACTTGTCATCGCTGTTCCTTCAATCTTCACTACCTGTCATAAACGTCGTCAGTCATGCTACTACCACTGTTCCATCAGGTCAAAAATAAGAACAGGAGAAGGGGTAAGAGGAGGAGAGAGAGAGATGAGAACGAGGGTGTGGAGGAGGTGGAGGAAGAGGAGGAGGAGGTGGAGGAAGAGGAGGAGAAGAGACAGACAGACACAGACGAAGAAAGAGAGAGAGAGAGAGAGAGAGAGAGAGAGAGAGAGAGAGAGGAGGAGAGAGAGACACACACAGAGAGAAAGATCCAGAACGACATGGGAGATGGTTCCTGTAACAGGTAGTCAGACGCAAAGCCACGCAGACTCTCATGACAAAGAAGAAAAAGATGAGGGGGAGAAGAAAGAGAAAAGGAGAGAGAGAGAATGAGAAAAAGAAGCAGAAATGTTAAGAGAGCCAAAGACGGAAACAAAGAGACGGGCAGACCAGACAGACAGACAGACAGACAGACAGACAGCAGAAGAGGAACAAAGAACAGGGGAGAGAATACCTGCAGTAGGCGGTCAGATGCAGCGCTGTCTCGCCCTTGTCGTTCCGAATGCTGGCTGTGGCCTTGCAGTTGTTGATTAAGGCCAGGATGCTCTCCCCATGCCCACGTGCACAGGCCTCGTGCAGCGCTGTGTTGCCCGCAGCGTTCTTCAGGTCCACCTTGGCCTGCACCAATAGTCATGCTATTTATAGTGTGCACGTGCACACGCCTCGTGCAGCGCTGTGTTGCCCGCAGCGTTCTTCAGGTCCACCCTGGCCTGCACCAATAGTCATGCTATTTATAGTGTGCACGTGCACACGCCTCGTGCAGCGCTGTGTTGCCCGCAGCGTTCTTCAGGTCCACCTTGGCCTGCACCAATAGTCATGCTATTTATAGTGTGCACGTGCACACGCCTCGTGCAATGCTGTGTTGCCCGCAGCGTTCTTCAGGTCCACCCTGGCCTGCAGCAATACTATGTTAACCAGGTCAATAACCAGATCACGCTATTTATGGTGTCCACATAGTTAACATTGAAAAGAACAAAGAACTTGGGGAGGGGGAGGGGCGGTTGAAGGGGGAGGGGGGGGGGGGGGGGAGAGACAGCAAACAAAATACCACTCCTCCTCCTCCTACCAATGAGAGTACGTTACTATGTTTAGTACCAGGGGAGAAAACAATGGTTGAAAGTAA
>JADBJO010009711.1:45000-52500 GCA_016801955.1 Conus betulinus
CTTCATTCGTTACTATTCCTATCAAAGGACTGAAATAGAGTGTGCGTAGTAAGCCTTATATGTCTGCAGTATTAAAATGATATGCAAATGACTACACGTGAGGGGAAAGACCATTTTTCCTCATCACTGACTGGATGACCAGCCAGCGCTTTGTCTCGCTTGCAAAGATGGCGGCGCAACCTTCGACGAGCGTAGTGACCAAATCAACGTACTTACACAGCTGAGCGGGCTCTGCTAATCATTTTTGACAAAGATAATAATCTTTTATTCAGCGACTCACTCGAGCATGAAGGTGAGATGATGATAGTGATGGAATTGCCGACCATATTCGTCAGTTATTGAGTCGTGCTGTGCGATCTCAAGAGTGTGTTCAGCTGACTGGTTACCAACGTCGAACGAGCTAGCCTAGTGTGTACTCTGCACTGTGTGCGAGTGGCCAGCGACGTGTTAGTCAGCGCGAGAGGGGGGAGCGCGGCCTGCTCGCGGCGTGACACGGCAGCAGCAGGAAAGATAGGGGAAGAGGAGGAGTGAAAGAGAGGGTTGAAGTCCAGCAGGGGGCGTGGTGGGGGGAGGGGGGCGTGGTCGTGAACTGACCTGTCTGCATGAGGTGTGAGCGTCTGGATAGACTTCTAGACTGTTTTACTTTCATTTACAGGTGTAGTGTGACATACAAACTTTATTTTCAACTTTTTTGCTTTGTGTTCTTTTTTGGATGTGAAGCTGTAGTGGTAAATACATATGTTTTTGATTGTGCAAAAAATCTATCCAAATCTAAATGCCTAAAATTTTTTTATGATCAAAATTAAAACAAAAGAAGCCCAGATTCAAAATCTCCATTCAATTTCCTTCAAAAATCATATATATATTTTATTTTTATATATCTTTTGTAGTTTCTGAGCTAGAATTTTTTGTTAATTATTACCCCCAAATCATTAGATTTCCCTGGCACTGGGCAAGCAGTGAAAATGACTAAGATGAGAGAATTCAAGAGGGTCTCATGGCTACGACTTGCAGAAATCTGACCTACACATTAGCCCAATGCGCTGGTCAGACCCACATTAGCCCCAATGCGCTGGTCAGTCCATAACTTGAAATCACCTTAGAACAAAAAAAGAGATTGTAAACACTTTACGAAGTCACAACCATGGTGTGTAAATACTGTGAAAAGAGAAAATCACAGACTGTTTACACAGTGAAAGAAGGAATATCATAGCTTGTAAACACTGTGAAAGGAAAAAAAAAAATCATAATAGACTGTTAACACAGTGAAAGAAAAAAAATCATAGCTTGTAAACACTGCGAAAAGAGGAAATCATAACAGACTGTTAACACAGTGAAAAAAGGAAAAACCATAGCTTGTAAACACTTTTAAAAGGAAGAAACTATAATAGACTGTTAACACAGTGAAAGAAGGAAAAATCATAGCTTGTAAACACTGTGAAAAGAGGAAATCATAGTTCGTAAACACCACGACAGAAGGAAGCCAAACTGGGTAAACACTGAGAAAGAATGCAGTCACAGACTGCACACACCATTGACATGAAGAAAACGTACGTTTCAAACCCTGTTAAAGGAGCAAAAACAATAGTTTCTACAGACCATGAAAGGGGGACACATGTCCAGGGAACACATGTTAGAGGGGAAACGTAACTTGTTTATACGGTTACAAAGAAACCCGTAGCTTGCAAACTTTTTGAAAGGAGAAAAACCTTAGCTCGTGAATTCCGAGAAAGGAGAAAGATACAGCTCGTAAACAGTAGGAAGGAAGGAAGAGTGGGTCGAGCTTACTAACACCGCACAGGAGGAAACCACACAGTCTAAACAAGGTGGATTTCCGGTAAGCACTGGTGAAGGCTGCATAGACTGCGAAAGACATAAACACAATAGGTGCGTACAAATAATGTAACAATAACAATTATGATACAGTAGTAGTAGTAGTAGTAGTAGTAGTAGTAGTAGTAGCAGTCGTAGCAGTTGTAGCTGGAGGAGGAGGATTAGTGCTAACAATTTCATTCCTCATAGGGGATGTCCGGGCAATCTGACACGAACTTCACTCCTATCACCGAGGTGAGATTGAGCAAACCATGGGTGATGTGTTTTAAAACCTCGTTCCCCTTTTTAACGTGCTTGCTTCCAGTCCTGGTACGGCCACCGCAGTCGTCTACGTTTCAACCAATAGACTGGACCTAAAGGACTGCATGTCTACATGACACAGACGACTTTGTATTGCACTCATCTGTTGTCTCTGTCTGTTTCGTACACAATCATCTAGGTACGACAGCACACGAAGAACGCATGATTTTGAGTTCATATTAACTGTTGCAACGGAAGTCGACTGGTCGCTCTTTTTTTTGTTTTGTTTGGTTTTTTTGGGGGGGGGGAAACAATCAAGGAACTCACAGTCATCAACTCCATTTTTGCCATCAACTCTTTGTTCACAGTGATCTCATCACAACATCATTGTCATCAACTTCGGCAAAACAAACAGGGAAACAAATCAAACCACCAACGAAGTCGTAAGGCGCACGACCATCTTTGCGGGTGCAAACTTCCCAGTGAGATTGACACGAGCAAATCAAGAATCCTTTCTGTGCATGTGGATGTAAACACTCAAGATCAAGGAGAACTTGGAGACTGTTACATGTCACACGATAAAATGCTCACGGCACAGTCCCACAGGTCTGTGCAGTAGGGCATCGTTCACTGCCCCTCTGGTGCAGAACATTGACAATCCGCGAGATCCAATGGCTTAGTGCTAGGCGTTTACAATAAAAAAAAAAAGGATAAGAACATCTGCATTTTGTTACTTAGAGTTCTAATACCCCTCTTGAAGGCATTCACTACTCCTGTTGATCTGGCCAGCTCTCTCTGTGTTCGCCTGCTCACGAGTTGGCTGTTGGCAACACTTCCCCAGCTGATCACGCGGAACTGTCAAGTTTTAAGCACACACACACGGTGGTTGGTGGGTGAGCAAGAGCTTTGTGCAGGCAGTGGTCCGACCTGAAGGCTTTGTGCAAGCGTGGTCCGACCTGGAGGCTTTGTGCAAGCAGTGGTCCGACCTGAAGGCTTTGTGCAGGCAGTGGTCCAACCTGAAGGCTTTGTGCAAGCAGTGGTCCGACCTGACGGCTTTGTGCAGGCAGTGGTCCGACCTGACAGCACAGAGGACAACAACAAGCTGTTTCCTGAAAGGCCAGCCCAGCCACGAGACCAATTTTGCGCGGCGCGCGGTGACTGTGATGCCCGGAAGTATCTAGTGACCTGCACCAGGGAACGGGACTCCAATCAAAGCGAATAATAGTAGAAAGAGCGAGATGAGATACTGATCCTGTGACTTATGGATGTATGATCTCTCCTCCTGTATCGTGCCTCGCTGATCAGGGCCTTTATAAACGAACTGATCTGGCAAGAACCTTTCACCGTGGTCAGAATTTCGAGTGGGACTATCAGTTCTCACACACGCTTTTGATATTCAAGTGAGGCATTGTCACGTGTCTACCACCAGCACCGTTCGCTGGCTCATGATGCGAAATGCACAGAACCAGTTTCGCCGTAATGGAGCATGTCATGAAATGAGCGGCTGAAATAGCTTGCAAGCCAATTTAACAACAGGGAAATGCCGACAGTTCTTCCATCCAAAGGCGAGGATGTTGACAGAATCTGACGTATCATGTCTCTCGACATAAACTTAAGTAGTTATATATAAGACATACAGAAATGAAAATCAAGCTTACACAATGTAGTTTTGAGTTCAGCTTTTGAGTCTCTGCAGGCTAAATTCCAACTAGCAGTGTCCACTTTATAATCCACTTCAACTGCCAATGAACACGATAAACGATTTCTGCAAGAGCTAGAGGTGAAATCGGAAATGCTTTCAAATTCTGTGCAGTCATTATTTTTTTGTCCCTATGCACCAAACATAGGAGCGATCCCTGATTGGTAGTAAGAACCATCGTCATTTTCATTCCCGTCATTCTAAAGTGTACCAGACGATAAAGGCAGGAGACATGCCTGTGCCGCACGCTTTGGTCCTTACCAAAGGTTGTTTCGCCAAACCTGAGCGCAGGAATTTAAAGGGGGAAGCTGTCGTGTCCTAAGAGCGTACCTCCTTCAACGAGCAGGCGGACGATGGGCAGATAACCCAGGGCACAGGCCAGGACGATGGGCGACACCAGGCCCAGCTTGCGGGTCTTGGTGACGTCAGCCTTGCCCACTGTGATGAGGAGCCGCACGGTGTCGGTGTGCCCGTACCGCACGGCCCAGTACAGGGCCGTCGACCCTTTGTCGTTCTCGATGTTGGCGTCCGCGTTCCGCGACAGCAGCTCCTGGACCGTGCTGAGGTGGTCCCACCTGAAAGGGGTGGGCGTGATGGGGTAGAAGGTCAAGGATAGTACCGCCTGAAAGGGGTGGATGAATGGGGTAAAAGGTCAAGGATACTCCACCTGAAAGGGGTGGATGAATGGGGTGGAAGGTCAAGTCAAATAGGGTGCCGCTTGAAAGGGGTGTGTGAATGGGGTGGCAGGTCAAATATGGTGCCGCCTGAAAGGGGTGTGTGGATGGGGTAGGTCAAATATGGTGTTACCTGAAAGGGGTGGATGAATGGGGTGGAAGGTCAAACATGGTTCCATCTGAGAGGGGTGTGTGAATGGGGTAGCAGGTCAAATATGGTTCCGCCTGAAAGGGGTGGATGAATGGGGTGGAAGGTCAGGGGGGGTACCACCTGTGACGGGGTGTGTGAATGGATAGTTGTGTGTGTGTGTGTGTGTGTGTGTGTGTGTGTGTGTGTGTGTGTGTGTGTGTGTGAGCGTGCGTGCGTGCACGCGCGCGCGTGTGTGTGTGTGTGTGTGTGTGCGTGCGTGTATACGTGCGTGTGCGTGCGTGCGTGCGTGCGTGCGTGTGTGTGTGTGTGTGTGTGTGTGTGTGTGGTGTGTGTGTGTGTTTGCATGTGTGCGCGCGTGCGCGGCGCGCGCGCGTGTATCTCTTTATATGTTTGAGTGTGTGTGTGTGTGTGTGTGTGTGTGTGTGTGTGTGTGTGTGTGTGTGTGTGTGTGCGCGCGCGCGCGTGCGTTTATGCATGTATATATGTGTGTGTGCATGTGCTCTTTGAAGGATTTACACAATCTACAAGCACAAAAATCCCCTCCCTTTCTCCCTCCCCCTTCCATTTTCCTTCCTCACCCTCTGCATCCCCCAGTCTTCTTCTTTTTTTTTTTTTTTTTTTTTTTTTTGAACGTGCAAAGCCTGTGACTGCCCTCAACGTGTGTGGATTCCTCCTCCTCCCACCTCCCCCACCTCCTCCCACCTCCATCTTGTCTATGTCATCCCTCCCACCACCCACCCACCCACCTCCACGCCGCTTCCCTCTCCCCCTTCCTTCTTCGACACCTCTCCCTCCTTTCCTCCTCTCTCTTCCTATCACCTGGCAGCCCACAGCAGCGCCGTGTCTTTCTTGGAGTTGATGGCGTTGACGGTCACCCGCTGGAAAGGTAGACCAAAGGTAGACAACTACCAGCTCTGTGCAGCCTAGGAAAGACGCCAGGTGGCAGCACGGCAGTGTCCTTGGCCTTTGACCCTCGATCTGTATCGGCGTCTCTTGCATCAGCAGGGCCTTCTTCTGTTTGACGTCTCCTATCTGTGTGAAAAAAAAACAAAAAGAAAGAAATCAAGGAATCAGAACGTTGCCAGCCGCTGTGGTGTAGTGGTTGATGTTGATGATCGCTCACTGACAGGATTGTGGGTTTTAAATCCCGTACCGGTTATTTGTGGGATGTTTCTCTCCTAGCTGACTCGTACCAGCCGTTGATTGTAGGCCTACTATGGGTTAAATTAGGAAGATCAGAACCACATGGGCGTAATGCTGCGAGCAACACCGCAGGTATCTGTGTCTCTCGGGCCTGGTTGACGCCCGGTATAGATTATTGAGGAAGCACAGAGCTTCGCCCGATCTCAGACAAGGATGAAGCTCGGCTGCATCGTAGGGATTTTGCTCACTCTCGCGGATCATCACTAAAAGCAAGTGTCAAATTCCCTGGCCCTTCATGCCCTGTTCTCGTGGAGACCTGAGCGAAGATTCCTCTTCACGTGTACATCCTTGGTGTTTTCGTGTCGATGCCATCCGGATCGGTCAATTCATGGGCACTGCCGCTGGACGGCCGGGTGAGGGCACTCTCAGGGTGGGACGGCTCGCTCATGCTGGTTCCAGAGCTTAACAGTTATTATTATTATTATTATTATTACCATTATTATTATCATTATATTGGGTATCTATATAGCGCCTTTCCTCGGTCACAGACCAAGCTCTAAGCGCTTTACAATAAACACACTACCTCACTCACTCAACGGGCTGCCTACCCAGGTAGAGCCGGCCGAAGAGCAGCCTACTGGCGCTCATTCAGTCGTTTTCCCCCGTACCATTCAAATATCAGTCACTCATTTTCATTTATCTCATTGATTCCTCCAGTTTCTCACATAGGATGCATACGATGTTATTGTCGTCATCACGTGATTTCCCGCTTACGTTGGATCAGAGGCGCCACTGAACTGTAGTGCCGGGTTTTCTCTGGTAGGGTGGCTCCTGGAGACCCTGACATTGATCGCTCATCGGAGATGCTTAGGCTGCGATCAGACCATTAGGCTGTGGCTCTAGATGGAGAGAGCTCCAATGAAGAAACGAGAGCAAGACTGACTGTGTCGGCCAGTGCTACAGATGGTTGACAATTCCCTGGTCACCACTACTGCCCACTCCTTCCACTCTAGCAAAGAATGGGGGGGGGGGGGGCAGGGGAGGTCACACACACACACACACACACACACACACACACACACACACACACACACACAGAGAGAGAGAGAGAGAGAGAGAGAGAGAGAGAGAGAGAGAGAGAGAGACTCGCGCGCACGCGCATACACATTGACAAACTGTCTGCTTTAGTGATGCAAAGAATGAGTTTAAACTATAGTCAGTGCAAAGAGATCGTAGATCCTTCACAGCCAAGTCCTCTTGTCTCTCATCCTAACACACACACACACACACACACACACACACACACACACACACACACACACACACACACACACACACACACACACACACACACACACACACACACACACACACACACACTTACTTCAATCAGTGTACGTTACCTATGATAACATATAAACACGCTCGCACACCGTATGTTTAAATAATTCCTTCGCAAAATTCAACTTTTTTTTTAATTAAAAGATTAAAGACCTAATACAGAACAAAATCTCCTATTTATTTGGCAAAAAAAAAACTTCCCATGATACGGGACAAAACTCCACCCGCAGAGAGCTGCATCAACAAGATCAGAGTTATCTTCCGCGTCAAACCCCAGCTCTGGTCATCGTCTCCAAAGGAATGGGCCCTGTCTTGTCAACTAACGTCACTGGGAGATTTTGTGTTGTCTATTAAATGACTCATGCCACGCCCATGACAACAGACAACACATTTAATGACCAATAAATGTTGTCCAACTA
>JADBJO010009711.1:65472-80545 GCA_016801955.1 Conus betulinus
AAAAATCACTTGATTTGCACTTTTTATCCCGCGCGGTAACGAGGTCACCAAGACCCCCGTGCGCACTACCAGTTGACACAGGCTGGATTACACACTGCTGTGTGAGATTCCATCATTGGTTGCTGCATAACAAAAAAAAAAACAATGTTTTTTGAAGGGATGAATCAACCCCCTGTGTGCAAAGGCCTGTGCTTAACTTTATGTGACTAGTATATGTATGTGTGCGTATATGTGTATATATATATATGTATGTGTGTATGTGCATGTACGTGTATGTATGTGCACACATGTACATATATGTGTGTATGATGCATGTATATGTGTATGTGTGTGTATATGTATATATGTACACATGTATGTATATGTATATATATCCCAACCCCCCTCCCCCTCCCCCACCTCCCCCCCCCCCCCCCCCCCCCCCTTCCACACAACCCCATCGCCTCACTCATCCCCTCCCTTCACCCTTCACGCAACCCCCCCCCCCCCCCCCCCACCAGCCCTCTTCCTCTCCCATAATCCCCTCTGTCATTTCCTTCTGTCGGCCATTCTTCACAGCATACCACATGGACATCAGATAAGTCTCTCTTCGTTCTTTATTTGTACTGTCCTAAATGTTAAATGTGATCCCTTTTTTTTTTTTTTTTTCACTTGAAGAAGACCCAAGCGGTCGAAATGCATCGTGTCTTGTCCTGTACTTTGTTCGTCAATGTCCTCGGCGGCAACTAACCCCCACTCTTTCTAAATTTTACTAACTGTCAGTTCTGCAAGATAACTGATAACCCAGGCAGACTACTAACTGTCAGTTCTGCTGGCTAACTGATAACCCGGGCAGACTATTAACTGTCAGTTCTGCAGGCTAGCTGATAACACGGCAGACTACTAACTGTCAGTTCTGTGGGCTAACTGATAACCCGGGCAGACTACTAACTGTCAGTTCTGCGGGCTAACTGATAACCCAGGCAGACTACTAACTGTCAGTTCTGCGGGCTAACTGATAACCTGGGCAGACTACTAACTGTCAGCTCTGCGGGCTAACTGATAACCCGGGCAGACTACTAACTGTCAGCTCTGCGGGCTAACTGATAATCCGGGCAGACTACTAACTGTCAGCTCTGTGGGCTAACTGATAACCCAGGCAGACTACTAACAGTCAGCTCTGTGGGCTAACTGATAACCCAGGCAGACTACTAACTGTCAGCTGTGCGGGCTAACTGATAACCCGGGCAGACTACTAACTGTCATCTGTGCGGGCTAACTGATAACCCGGGCAGACTACTAACTGTCAGCTCTGTGGGCTAACTGATAACCCAGGCAGACTACTAACTGTCAGCTCTGTGGGCTAACTGATAACCCGGGCAGACTACTACTGTCAGCTCTGTGGGCTAACTGATAACCCGAGCAGAGTACTAATTGTCAGCTCTGTGGGCTAACTGATAACCCAGGCAGACTACTAACTGTCAGCTCTGCAGGCTAACTGATAACCGGGGCAGACTACTAACTGTCAGCTCTGCAGGCTAACTGATAACCCAGGCAGACTACTAACTGTCAGCTCTGCGGACTAACTGTTAACCCGGGCAGACTACTAACTGTCAGCTCTGCGGGCTAACTGATAACCCAGGCAGACTACTAACTGTCAGCTCTGCAGGCTAACTGATAACCCAGGCAGACTACTAACTGTCAGCTCTGCAGGCTAACTGATAACCCAGCAGACTACTAACTGTCAGCTCTGCGGGCTAACTGATAACCCAGGCAGACTACTAACTGTCAGCTCTGCAGGCTAACTGATAACCCAGGCAGACTACTAACTGTCAGCTCTGCAGACTAACTGTTAACCCAGGCAGACTACTAACTGTCAGCTCTGCGGGCTAACTGTTAACCCGGGCAGACTACTCACTGTCAGCTCTGCGGGCTAACTGTTCACCTTTCACCGCCCCTCTTCTGTGTCCTTCTTTGCTTGTTTCTTCTTCTTCTCCTTTTTATTTTTTTCTTTTGTCCCTCTTTCTTTCTCCTTCTGTTCCTCCTCCTCTTCTTTCTTTTTCCTTCTACTCTTTCTCCTTCTTCTTCTTCTTCTTCTTCTTTTCCTCCTCCTC
This sequence comes from Conus betulinus, assembly GCA_016801955.1. Lineage (NCBI taxonomy): Eukaryota > Metazoa > Mollusca > Gastropoda > Neogastropoda > Conidae > Conus > Conus betulinus. Next base: position 67,566 of record JADBJO010009711.1, read on the forward strand.
CTTCCTTTCCTTCTTCTTCTTCTGCTCCTTCTCCTCTTCTTCTCCTCCTCCTCCTTCTTTCCTTCTTCTTCTTCCCCTTCTTCTTCTTCTTCTTCATTCATCATCTATCCATCCTTGCTTCATCTGTTCCTCCTTATATTTCTTCCTCTACTACTACTACTACTACTACTACTACTATTTATACAAACACTACTGTTAATGTTGCTGCTGCTGCTGCTACCATTGCTACTACTGCTTCTATTACTACTGCTGCTGCTACTACTGCTTCTGCTTTTACTACAACTACTGCTACCACTGCTACCATTTCTTCTTCTTCTTCTTCTTTGTCTTCTTTTTGAATTGTCTTTTTCCCTTTTCCGCGCCCCTGGCCTCCTATTCTTCAATGCACAGTATCAGCAAAGGTCACTCCAAGTTGTCCATCAATCTGAAAGAACTGCGACGATGGATCCCGTTCACCAGTCCATAAGAACAGCAGCGACGGATCCCTTTACAGCGACGGGTCCCGTTAACCAGTCCATAAGAACAGCAACGACGGATCCCGTTTACCAGTCCATAAGAACAGCAGCGACGGATCCCGTTTACCAGTCCATAAGAACAGCAGCGACGGGTCCCGTTTACCAGTCCATAAGAACAGCAGCGACGGATCCCGTTTACCAGTCCATAAGAACAGCAGCGACGGGGGGTCCCGTTTACTACTAGTCCATAAGAACAGCAGCGACAGGTCCCGTTTACCAGTCCATACGAACAGCAATGACGGGTCCCGTTAACCAGTCCATAAGATCAGCAATGACGGGTCTCATTAATCAGTCCATAAGAACAGCAATGACGGGTCTCCTTAATCAGTCCATAAGAACAGCAACGACGGGTCCAATTAACCAGTCCATAAGAACAGCAATGATACTTACCATTAAACAATCTAAAAGAACAGCAATGATGGTTCCCATCAAACAGTCCATAAAAACAGCAATGATGGTTCCCATAATCAGTACATATGAACAGTATTGGTAGGCGACATTAACCTGTCCATAAAAGCAGCAGTGGCGGATTCCCTTCTATCAGTCCATACGAACAGCCATGGCGGGTCCCCTTCTATCAGTCCATAAGAACAGCCATAGCAGATTCTGTTCATCAGTCTATAAGAACAGCCATAGCAGATTCCGTTCAATCAGTCTGTAAGAACAGCCATACCAGATTCCGTTCAATCAGTCTATAAGAACAACCATAGCAGATTCCGTTCAATCAGTTTGTAAGAACAGCCATAGCAGATTCCGTTCAATCAGTCTGTATGAACAGCCATAGCAGATTCCGTTCAATCAGTCTATAAGAACAACCATAGCAGATTCCGTTCAATCAGTCTGTATGAACAGCAATAGCAGATTCCGTTCAATCAGTCTATAAGAACAATCATAGCAGATTCCGTTCAATCAGTCTATAAGAACAACATAGCAGATTCCGTTCAATCAGTCTGTAAGAACAACCATAGCAGATTCCGTTCAATCAGTCTGTAAGAAAAGCCATAGCAGATTCCATTCAATCAGTCTATAAGAATAATCATAGCAGATTACGTTCAATCAGTCTACAAGAACAGCCATTGCAGATTCCGTTTGACCAATCTGTAAGAACAGCCATAGCAAATTCCGTTCAGTCAGTCTGTATGAACAGCCATAGCAGATTCCCTTCAATCAGTCTGTAAGAACAGTAATAGCGGGTCCCATTTCATAAGTCCTGAAGATCAGCAGTCAGGGGTCCCATTCACGCAGAGTATGAAAACAGCAATGACAGGCAAAAACAAAACAACAGCAAAAACAAGAAGAGTCCATTCTAACGAACGGCATTGACAGGCAAAAACAAAACAACAGCAACAACAAGACGAGTCCATTCTTACGAACGGCACTGACAGGTCCTATTCAACAAATCCCTAAGAACAGCAATGACGAGTCCCATTAAATCAGTTCAGGGGAACAGCAACTGCGGGTGCCCTCAGGGCCACTCGCCAAAGCAGGCCCTGCTGCATGATGTGTATAGCTGGGGAATATTCTGAGCCCAGATCGTCCCCTGGTGGGGACTGTGTCGTTGTACTCTCGGCAATGGCGGGAGGAACTGGTCTTTAGTGGAGGTGTTGACAGTAGTCTAACAGCGTGATGAAGCATTGACGCAAACTTGCTGGATGAAGTGTTTACAGCAACCGTTGGATGAAATGTTTATGGTAACCGTTGAATGAAGTGCTCACAGCAAGAGGTCAATGCAATGTTTACAGCAACAGCTGGATGGAGTGTTTGGAATGACCGCTGGGTAAAGCGTTTATGATGACCAATGGATGCGCGCGCGCGCGCGCGCGCACACACACACACACACACACACACACACACAAGCTGACACATCTGTACTGTTAACAAATTCGACTTGATTCCTACGCAATATGGCGACGTCAACAACTGGCTAATTTCCTTCTGGGACAGTATGTTCTCTAAAGGACAGAAAGTGACCAAGACTAGGTTCCAGCCTAGGAGAGGAACGTCAGCTAAGACTCCTACAGACGCATGTTTAATGAACAAGAAGACAAAGCTTCAAAGCAAGAATGAGAAGAAGGATGCTTCGACCTCTACTGAAGTGTTAGAACTGGACGAAGTTTCTAACGGCATGCTCCCTGCTCGACCCGGCACTAACACCTGCGCTGATTCGATTTGTAAAAATCCGTCGTGCGTGAGTACAACCATTGACACTTTATGCGATCGAGTCAAAGCATTGGAAACAACGATCGCTCACCTTTCCAATATTATTATGAATCTAAGAAAAGATAATGTGTCGGAAGGGAAAGGGGCGGTAAAAATAGTGCAGCCCCGTTCAGAAGAATATGCTCTACTCTGATGCTGTTAAAACACATCTGCTAGTGTTACCCTTCCATTGAATAAAAACTTACCTGAAATGCCGATGAAAGTGGACAGGGGGGCAAAGAAGCTGAAAACAATCCGCTTGCCTGCGGTGAGGGAAAAGAACGCGGTTTCTGATACCGATATTCCCAATGACGTAATGCCGTCGACGTCATTCTCTCAAAAAAAGAAAAAAAAGTCACTACTGAAGTTCGAAATGCTGGATCAAAGTCTGAAAAGTACCTTCAGGCAGAAAAAAATCTTCCTGGTATTGCCATCCTGCACGATTCTGTACTGAATGGGGTGCAGGCACGTAGGCTTGGTCTTTCCTATGGACTTCGTATAATCAAACGTAAATGCCAGTCCATGGATGATATTGAAAGAGCTGCTAGATCTGCTGTAAACGCGTGTCAAGAACTCGATGCTGTCGTTTTGCACTGTGTGGCATCAACACCCTGAGAAACAAGACCCCTCAGGCTGCCAGTGAAGTCTTTGTTGCTGCCGTGCACAAGTTACAGTCTGAGCATCAGAAAGTGAAAGTAGTTATTAGCAAAATTTCGCCAGTCAAAGATCCTTCCCTGAATGCAAAAAGAGACCTTTATAACGCCTTGGTGTTTGCCGAGCTGGTGGAGAACAAGAATATCTCTTTCATCAGTCACGAGAACCTGCAGCCGAGAGGTCTCCGGGATCAGCTTCACCCCAACCAACGAGGAGCGTCAGTGCTGGCCGGAAACTTGGGCAGACATCTTCACGCTCTTTTCTGGAATCAGCCCAAGCGACGTTCCAAATCGTACTTTCAGCTGCATATGGGCACTGATGAGAACGTGTGTGTGTGCGTGCGCGCGTGTCTTTGTGTGTGGGCTGTATGTATGCCTGAGTATAAATGTGTGTATTATGTTGGCTTGTGTGTTAGATATACCGGGATATTCTGTTTTGTGAAGGCACACCACAATCATCATTGCAAGTGTTGATTGAGGTCAGACCTGCACTTTTGAGACATACAAGTTCCCTGAATAACTAGTGTTCATAGCCTTCATTGTTCTCATAGTCAGTATACGTAGTACTGCGCTATTCAGACATTGGTTTATTGTTTTTATAATATTGTTCTTTTCGTGTTTCTTTGAATGTATAGTTTATTTGTTAAGAAGAAGATGTTCCCCAATGTGGGCTATTTCCTATTNCCGGGATCAGCTTCACCCCAACAACGAGGAGCGTCAGTGCTGGCCGGAAACTTGGGCAGACATCTTCACGCTCTTTTCTGGAATCAGCCCAAGCGACGTTCCAAATCGTACTTTCAGCTGCATATGGGGTTCTTTGACTGGAGGGGTTTTTGGTACCCCCACTGGTGATTGCCTTGACAATGTATATTTTGAGCTGTAGTTAATATGTGAATGTGTGTGTGTGTGTGTGTTTGTGTGCGTGTGTGTGGATGCGTGCGTGAGTGTGTGTGTGTGTGTGTGTGTGTGTGTGTGTGTGTGTGTGTGCGCGCGCGCGCACACTATGCACTGATGAGAACGTGTGTGTGTGTGCGTGCGCGCGTGTCTTTGTGTGTGGCTGTATGTATGCCTGAGTATAAATGTGTGTATTATGTTGGCTTGTGTGTTAGATATACCGGGATATTCTGTTTTGTGAAGGCACACCACAATCATCATTGCAAGTGTTGATTGAGGTCAGACCTGCACTTTTGAGACATACAAGTTCCCTGAATAACTAGTGTTCATAGCCTTCATGTTCTCATAGTCAGTATACGTAGTACTGCGCTATTCAGACATTGGTTTATTGTTTTTATGATATTGTTCTTTTCGTGTTTTCTTTTGAATGTATAGTTTATTTGTTAAGAAGAAAGATGTTCCCCAATGTGGGCTATTTCCTATTTATTACTACTGTAAAAGGTCACTCTCAATATCAGTCAATCTTGTTTGGTGGAGAATGTGCCGTGAAAGCCAATAATTTGCATAACAGCAGTTATGTTACAACTTGCAGTTTGCCATGAAAACTAAGCAAAATGATTGTTTCAAAATTTTTCAATGGAATGCCAGATCCCTTCCCAGTAATTCATTATCTTTTGAAAATCATGTTCTAGAGGGAAACCACTCTGTGCTAGCACTTCAGTCTCTGAATGTGGAAAAGCACAGACTACCTAATTTGGAGAATTATTTCTACCCTCCACTTTACACAGTCAGTGAATCAAACAAAAAAATCCAGACTGCTCTTTACATCAGACGGGACCTGGAATTTATTAGGATCGTTCCACTTCCGGTGCCGCAGGAAGATGAAGGTGTATTTGCTACAGGTGCTGTAATCAAGTGAACAAAGACTCAGTTTACAATGTACTTTCTGTATATTATCCTAATGGACCCCAAGAGGATAACACAGACTGGCTGAAGAATACAAATTTAACAAGTAAGAAATGGATCATTGTTGGCGACTTTAATGCCCATGCACCATTTTGGGATTCTGAGTGTTCTAAAGTTTCATCCAACAGATTTGTTGAAAATATTATTGATTCCTCTTTAGTTTTATTAAATGATGGTCGAATCACAAGAATTCAGATGTTTAACTCACAAACCTAGCGCGATAGATTTATCCTTAGTTTCACCATGCATTGCAGTAAACTGTAATTGGTCTATAGGAGAAGATTGTTTGGGAAGTGATCACCTCCCCATTACTATATCTCTTTGATGATGACATAAATAATGATGTAACAGACATCGAAGACAAAATTCCAAAGTTTAATTATAAACTTGCCAACTGGGATGCCTACCAGATTTTTTCTTGCATCGTATAACACAACATTTATTGAGAACGATGATGTTAATTTATTTTATTCTAATTTCAGCAAAATCATACTGTTAGCAGCCGAGCATTCTATCCCTAAATGTAAATTTAAAAAAGATTGGTAAATGTGTGGGTAATGTATGGTGGACGGAAGAATGTAGACTAGCTGTTAAATCAAAGCGAAAAAGTTACAAGGCTTGGTAACGAAATAAGACAGAAGAAAATTTTGTCTTTATGAAGCAAGAAAAGAATAAATGTAATAAAATTATTGCTCAAGCTAAAAAGAAATACTGGGCAGAATTTTGTGAGACTGAAGTAAAAGAATCGAAGAATATGTTTAAAGTTTGGAAAAAAGTAAAACAAATGAAAAAATTGTTACAAAACACAAGCTTACCTTGTAAAATTAACAAAAGAATTTCCAAGCACAATGGATAGGCGGAAGCTTTCTACCATTTCTTTTCGGAAAATAGTCGAGCTGTAAATCTTCCAGCAGAAATCAAGTACCATAGACATAAAGAGGAACAAAAAGAACAATATAAGAGTCCCGTACCAGACAATGATAACTACTTAAATTCTCCATTACAATCATCAGAACTTCTTGAAGCGATAGAATGCATTACATCTTATGATTCAGCAGTGGGCCTAGATGGTATTTCTTACGAGCTTCTTCGTCACTTGCCTTCTTCGTGGAAAATATTACTACATACATCGTTGTTCCAAAAATGTTGGACGTACGGCACTATTCCTACAATCTGGAAAAGTTCAGTGGTAGTGCCAGTACCAAAAGAAGGTAAAACGAGAACATCTGTAAATAGCTATAGACCCATTGCTTTAACATCCCATGTTGGTAAACTTCTTGAAAAAGTTGTACAAACACGTTTATTATATTATTGTGAAAAAAATGACATTATTCCAGTTCAGCAAGCTGGATTCAGAAAAGGGCGTTGCACAACTGATCATTTAGTGAAACTAACTTCTCATATAAAAAAGCAATTTTCAGGCAGAAAAAGTACACTAGCTACATTCTTTGATGTAAAGAAAGCATACGACCGTGTTTGGCATGCTCGATTATTGTATAAACTGAAAAATATTGGTATTTCTGGGAATATGTATGATTATATAAAAAAAACTTTCTGGAAGGAAGAAAAAATATGTACAAGAATTGGAAAAAAATATTCATCATTCAGGAAATAGATATGGGTATTCCCCAGGGTTCTGTTATTGCACCTTTATCATTTACGATCCTTATATATGATCTCCCAAAGGCATTGTCAAAAACCACCAATGTAGTGCAGTATGCAGATGATATTGCCATTTGGATTAATACTTCATTAAGGAAGCACTCGAATAAAAGGGCAGTAAAATTTGTACTGACAATGTATCAAGGAGAATTGGATAGATTGTCTGCTTACATGAAAGAGAACGGTCTTGAATTATCTGGTGAGAAAACTTGTTTAATGCTTTTTAATAATGGCGTAAACCCAAAGGCTCTGCCCAACCTTATTCTTGACGACAATGTTCTACAATATAAGCAAACAGTCAAGTTCTTAGGAGTGTTTTTAACACCGAAGCTGAACTGGATAAAGCATATTGGAATTTGCTAGATAAAGCTAGGAAAAGATTAGATTTGCTCAAAATTATAATATGTGTCAACCATGGGGTCAAGACTGTACCGCACTTTTACACTTATATACATCGTTTGTCCGATCAAAATTAATATATGGACAGGAAGGTATACTTCTCTGCACCTAACTACCTTTTAAAGAAACTGCAAAGCTTAGATAGTAAAGCTTTAAATTATTAGCTTTGGGTGTTCCAGTGCACACAAACACAGTGAAATGTTATAAGGAGACAAACATTTTACCTCTTAATGAACACAACGAACGTTGGATGTGTCCAAATACGTTGTAAGAGGCCTATCTGTAAAAAAAAAAAAAAACTCTGCTAGTGATGAAATTCTTATGGATTCCAACAAGGAATACCCCAAAAGGTCTAAAAATATATCAACATAGAGCCAATTAGAAATTTTCACTTGTGAGCTTATGTCAGAATGTAGTATTGATATTGATGCAATTTCGGAGGTTCCTATTGTTCCTCAAATGCCCCCATGGGAGCATCTCAACGCAAAAAATGATGATGAATATACTACTTTGAAGAAAGATGACAATGTAAATATTCTGGTAAATGAAGTTCGAGAACATCTCGAAAAGACTTATCCAAATCATTTAAAGTATTTACAGATGGTTCAATAATGGAAACGTCTTACAGTGGTGCTGGATTCACTACACCATCCTTAAATGTGCAAAAGTCTTTCTATCTAGGCAGAGAATTTTCAATTTATACATCAGAGCTATATGCAATTATGAAAGCTCTGAATTACATCTTATATGACACACCAGTATCATTTTATAGTGTGTTATTTTGTGTTGATTCAAAATCAGTTTTACAATCATTAAAGCACTGGAACTCTAAAATTAGAACTGATCTTCTTTTTGAAATTAAGCATCTATTACATTGTTACTTTCCCTGAGGTATAGCAGTTGATTTTTGCTGGGTTCCTTCTCATTGTGGCTTAAAAGGGAATGAATTAACAGACAAATTGGCAAAGCAGGGAGCTTGTACAATTTTTGAAACACCCTTCAACAAAGTCTTAAATTTTTCTCCACATGAATTGATCCAGCGATTGGAAAAGAATATGCGGAAGAAACATTTTAATGAGAAATTATTCGTTCTGCCATCATGTCCAAGGTATCTAGCCAGATTAATTCATAAATTACGGTTAATACATGGAATACAAAACATTCACGAGGTATAGCGTGTATATGTCAGGAGAATATCTCAATTCGTCACCTTTTATTTGAATGCCCTATACTAACCCCAGCTTATAAGGAGAAGAATAATTTTATAAATAATTCTGACAATGTTGATAGTGTGGTAAATAACCCTGCTTTTTTTGATATTGCTTTGGCTATTGCTCAGTCCCCAGTTGCAAAACTATTGTGAAAAAAGACATTTGATTTGAGATATGTGTGTTAATAGTGATTTTTTTTTTTTTGGGGGGGGGGGGGGTGGGGGTTCGGGGGGGGGGGGGGGGGGGGGGGGGGTGCTAATAGTACAATGGAATGTATATTGCAGTTTAAAGTCTAAGATCATCTTGTGATGAAAAGACGTTAAATAAAACTACTGAACTGAACTGAACAAATTCGACTTCAATGTTTGACAGAAAGCTATTAACTCTCTTTCCAACGAAATGATTTGACAGGGCTTCCTATTCACACCCTGTTAGATACACACACACACCTTCCCCCCCCCTTCCGCCCCCCCCTCCCCCCCCCTCCCCCCCCCCCCCCCCCCCCCCCCCCCCCCCCCCCCCCCCCCCCCCAGTCGTTTTGGGATTTTTTTTTTCTTTTAAGAAAAAGTATTAATGACTGGATGAAAGGGGAACGAAGCTGAAGATAGAATTTAGTCACAGAACAAAGCAACAATGTTCCGTAGGTTGGTTAGCAGTGAATTACAGAACACAGAAAATCAGTCAACAGCAAACCAGAGATCTTGTATGTAGGAGAGAATCAATTCGTCCTCTTGAGATAGGAGGATTATCTGCCATGGATACATGCTGAATACTTTGTATTGCATATTCATGACTGGCGAACAGCGTGCGTTCCCAGCCAGTGTACAAAGATGGGTGAGCACACCGAACACAGAGATAATGACGTAGTGTATATCTGTGACGCATGAATAAGTTGACGTATTATGACGTGAGAGATGTTACATACACAGTATACAGAGAAAGCGCGCAGCTAAGCATGCTCAGGGCAACCTGTCCACACTTTTTTTCTTTTCTTTTGTTTTCTTTTTTCTTTTCTTTCTTTCTTTTCTTTTGTTTTCTATTTTCCCCCCTTTTCTATTTTTTCTTTTTTTTTTCCCTTGTAATGCGCTGGTCAGTGACGTCTCTCTGCCCATACCAGATCTCTGGCCACACACCAGTAAAGACGCCATACAGGCCTATGACGAAGAAGAGTTAAGAGTTAGGGGTAAGACAAGGCACGGATGTATACCCAGTGGTATTTTTTTCGTTTCGCCTTTTTCTTCTTCTTGTGTCTGTCCAACGCAGGGCTCTGTGGCCATGCCGAGGCAGCGGAGAGTGAGTGGGAGGAGAACCAGTCCCACCCCTCCACGTCCACACTCTGCTCTGGTCATCCAACCGCTCGGCCAAAACCACCTGGCGTGGCGTAAAAGTCAAGTGGACAGTGAAATCACTTCCGAGCGTTGCGTGGAAGAGTGTGTCCTATCTTTGTGGGAGTCGTCTCTCGCACTGCAGGATATAAAACGTCAACTGTCATTCAGTCAAAGTGTGAAAGTCACATGTCGCGGTGCAAAAGTCACCTGTCGCAGTGCAAAAGTCACCTGTCGCAGTGTTAAAGTGTCAAGATCATTTTTCATGATGTCGAAGTCACCTGTCGTGATGTTAAAGTGTAAAATTCATATTTCATGTCAAAGTCACCTTTCGTAATGTTTAAGTGTAAAAAACATTTTTCAAGTTGTCAAAGTCACGTGTCGTGATGTTAGCGTGAAAATGTATTTTTCATGTTGTCAAAATCATCTGTCGTGGTGTTAAAGTGTAAAAATCATTTTTCATGTTGTCAAAGTCACGTGTCGTGATGTTAAAAAAGTGTAAAAATCATTTTTCATGATGTCAAAGTCATCTGCCATGGTGTTAAAGTCATCTGATATGGTGTGAAAATGTAAATCAGCTGCTTTAGTGTAAAAAGTCACTCATGTAGTGAAAAGTTGCTTTCGTGGTGTACAAATTACTTATCGTGATGTAAAATTCACGTGTTATGATGTAAAAGTCACCTGTAACGGCGTGCAAATGATAATGTATAAAAGTCAGTGTTCATTGTGTTGAAGTCTCCTGTCATAGTGGAAAAGTTGCTTGTCATGGTGTGTAAAAAGTCACCTATCATGTTACATAAAGTGTCCGAGTCACAGTTCTTAAGGTCAAGAGTGAAAGTCATGTTATTTTGTAGTCACTAGCTGCTGTGTAAAAGTCGCATGCCTTTCAACAAAAGTCATTTGCCATCCTGAAACTAAAGTCACTTCTTATTAAAGACACCTGTTATAGTGTGAAAGTCACCTGTCACGGTATAACAGTCACGCGTCATTGTATAAAAGTCACCTGTATTAGTGTAAACGTCACCTGTCATTGTGCACCAGTCACCTGTCGTGTGCAAAAGTCACCTGTCGTTGTGCAAAAGTCACCTGTCGTTGTGCAAAAGTCACCTGTCGCCTGTAGTTGTGCAACAGTCACCTGTCGTTGTGCAACAGTCACCTGTCGTTGTGCAAAAGTCACCTGTCGTTGTGCAAAAGTCACCTGTCGTTGTGCAAAAGTCACCTGTCGTTGTGCAACAGTCACCTGTCGTTGTGCAAAAGTCACATGTCGTTGTGCAAAAGTCATCTGTATTTGTGCAAAAGTCACCTGTCGTTGTGCAAAAGTCGCCTGTATTTGTGCAAAAGTCACCTGTCGTTGTGCAAAAGTCACCTGTCGTTGTGCAAAAGCCACCTGTCGTGCATAAGTCTCCTGCCACTGCTTCAAGGTCGCCTTCATCGTGTTAAAGTCACTGGAAAAGTCACCTGTCATTGTGTATGATTTCTCTGCCATTAATTTTTTTTTGTTAGTTCATGACACATTTCCTGGTGAAAAAAAAAAAAAAAAAGGGGGGGGGGGGGGGATGGGAGGGGGCGGTTTCTTAGCTGTTTTCATGCGATAAAGGTCCTGCTAGTGTTTCCTGTTCCCTGTCGGTATCGATACAGAACCATCCACTGCACAACCACCATCTGTCTCGTTGCAAAGGTAACCTTTCATACAGCAAAAAAGGAAATCATCAATATAGTGCATATTCCATTGTGCTAAACGATACAAAAAAGCCAGTTTAACAGTGTCAAGAAAAAGAATCACCTTCGACAGTGCAAACAGTCATCTTTCCGACAGCGAAAAAAAGGGAATTTTTTCACGTGGCAAAAAAAGAATGTTTCATGCCAAAAGCTGTGTTTCATAGACCACTAATTCACCGACTCCGAACAAAAGGCATCTATCACTGTGCAAAACACACCCTTCATAGTGCCAAAGATCAACCACCATCATGGAAAAAAACTTTTTAAATGAGCCCCCCTTACCCCCCACCCCCACCCCCCCCCCACCCCCCACCCCCTTTATCATTACTCGTTAAGCAAAATTCACCTATCACAGCACAAAATGTCAAAGTTTGTACCGCAAAAAGGTAACCTAACAAAGCGAAAGTCACCTATCATGTTGCAAGGTGTCATGTGTGTGTGTGTGTGTGTGTGTGTGTGTGTGTGTGTGTGTGTGTGTGCATACTGAATTATAAACAAAGCTTGCTCTTATGTCTGAGATTGAAGAAATAGGGGAGATAAACATTCATATCTGCAGTGGTAGATAATTCTGCCTAACTAACAGTATGTGCTTGAGTGGGTGAATGGGGAATAATAAATGCTTCTCAAAATGAGCCTCCTTCAGCAAGCTTATAGTCTCCATATATATATATATATATATATATATATGTGTGTGTGTGTGTGTGTGTGTGTTAAAAAATAGGATGGTAAAAGGAAGTTTTAAAAAGGGTTGTCTACTGCCGGTGTTATATGGCCCAATGTCACTGTTTACACGTGCGGATTGGCTGCACGTGTTGTTCGGTTTTCAGATTGTTTACAGTTCAGGGTGCGTTTGCTGACAACGATTTCCATTTGTGCCTGCAGTTGTTTACTATTTCTACTTTAGTATTTAGAGTTGCTAAGTGTGGTTTGCATAGTATTAACCATTTTTCTGTTGAACATAGGTTGCATCTCTTTTAGAAATGTTGTTGTATGGTGATGCCCTTTTTATGATTTTCCAGGATATGTTATAGTTTTTTTTTTTTGTCTTTAAGTCTCCAAATATATTTGCTCAGTTCTGTTTGGTTTTTTGTATTTTTTCTTTGTTGAATGACTGTTTATGGTTTGCGTACCTGGTTTTGAAGTGATTTTCAGTGATCCCTATGTATGTTTCTTTTTCATTTTCTGATGTCACAGTGGCTTGGTATACAATGTTTATAGAGGCATTTGTTGCTTAAGGGACACTGTTCTCTTTTAGTACAATTGCAGGATTTCCTTTCTTCACCCTTCTTTGTTGTGTTGCTTTTTTCATTTTGTTGGATGAATCAATTATATTTTTAAGGTTAGGCATGCATGAATATGATAGTTTGATGGTGTTCTTGTTGAATATTTTGGACAATTTGTGTTCTTTTGGGAAGGATGCTGTCAATATTTTGAAGA